>CM067505.1:17513010-17760510 GCA_034509495.1 Acestrorhynchus altus
AGCACTAGAGATTGTATGTGTTGGGATTGTTGTAGGACTACTGCTTCAGCAACAATTATTAAAAACAAAAACCACTAGTTACTAATAATTTAATAAATCCTGCCTGGTCTGTGAAACCCATTTATTTATCTGTACTGCTTCCCTATTGCAATTTTATATAGACACACTCAGTAAACCAAAGTCCTAATAAATTGTTAGACATTTACTGTGATCCTCTGCTGACTACAACCCTATTGAGAACATTTGGAGTAGCAAAGAAAAAGGGTGGGAAGCAGTTCATATCAAAACAGCAGCTCTGTGAGGCTATTCTGACATCCTGTCATAACATAAATGTCACTGTATGTCAGTCATATAAGTTAAAGCTATTTTTGAAGTATGCAGACCTGCAGTTTCACAAACTGCCACTATGCTGTCATATAGTACATACATACTGATTAATTTGGTTTTTGCACACAATGTTTTGTGTGCTATAAGCATGGTTATCTTGACAGCTCACAGCTGAAAAGTTACACTGCTGTCTTATCACACTTGTCCCAAAATTGCCCTAAAAGTCCTACCACTCTCCACCAAAACATCTAGGGGGAGCACATGTCAGTTAAAACACGATTCCAGAAATGAATGACTGCTGTGCATAATGCCTAAACCACTAACATATTATTGCTATTAAAATGACTTACAGAACCTTAACACACACACACACACACACACACACACACACACACACACACACACACACACACACACACACACACACACACAGAGATAGATATATATATATAAAATTTTAAAGCATCAGAATTTAATTGAAACACCAGCATGTTGTATATTTAAATAGTAACATTTGATTGTGATGTTTTTGTAGAATTAGACTGTATTCATCCCTCCAGAAACCAAACCATTTTAACACAATTGACCCAGTCATGTTCTTTTTTTAAAGCATACACAGATAGCAAATGCAACAATATACTACGGCCATTTTTTATATCTTGTATAAAATATATCTTGATATATCATATATCATATATATATATATATTGGCCATATTGCCATTGTATTTCAAGTCATTTGTGTGCATTTTGGATAATTTAATATGTGGGTTATTATGTATGTATGTATGTATGTATATATGTCAGCAAGTCAGCGAAAGTAAATGTATTCCCTCCTCTTTCATCTCAGGCTTTGGAGTCCCCTCTGGGACCCTCATTTCCCAGCCTAGCATGCACCATGACAAAGTGTTTAAAACACTGATTAATTAGCCTCTAATTATAGAATACTGATGGAATCCAAAGGGTCAGCTTCTGAAAATTGGCCTTAAATGTTTTTAAGCAGTATATTAATATATGCTTATTATTATATGAAATGTAATAATTATTTTTTTTATTTAACTTTATTATGGGGCAAGAAGTTGATATTGAAGATCTTATTGAAATTGCACTTGAGTGTTTAAAAGTTTAGTTTATCCCCTTACATTGATCATATTATTAAAGCCTACATTAAACACACGGACAAACAGACTTTTTCTATATATATATATATATATATATATATATATATATATATATATATATATATATATATATATATTCTATGTAATTATATCTGGGTTGAAGTGCATTGATAAATAATGTAGCTTGTTTCTAGCATTATTTCTTAGAAAATGAATCTTAAAACATCAAAAGAAGCTTAGAAATGAACATTTATTCTGCAATATGTAGTACAGATGGATAGAGATGACATATCAGATACATTGTGTTAATTATATTATATTTTATTATTTTTTAGTGAACTTCACTGTTATATAAGTTGAAAAACCTTCTGCCATTGGTGGTAGTGCTGACATATCAGAGTCACAGAAATAGTCATTTGATTCTTGTTCTTTTAATAACATGGGATGTAGAGAGTGATGAAATGTGTGCAGATCAATGTTCCCACTGTTTCTTGTTTTTTCACACACAACTCTCATATTCTAGACAGGATGTGTTGTTTGCAGTAGGTATGCATTGACATATGCACTAATAAAAGCCACCTGGGGTTGTTTGACTTATGAACTAGAAATATGTCAAGATTAAACAAATAAATTGTGTTGTCTTTAAGGAATTGGTTTATGTAAAATGCACATAGCCATGAATCAGTTTGTTAATCTAATGTATAAAACCTTCATTACATCTCCTGAAGGCCTGACCAATGGGAAAACCTGCTTGGAAGAATCTGCTTACAATTCTGATAGGACAACTTTCCACTGGAAGTTTGTTTTCAACCAAAATTTCATCTAACTGCAATATTTTCATATATTGCAATATAAATAAACTAAAACCTATAGACATTATTTACTTCCCAGAAATCATCAGGACTTCTCTGAAGGATTCCAGTGTCTGTTAGAGCTCATCTACGAGAGCTTTATGCTGTATGGTGGTTGAGGAGGTGCTCACATGTGACCATTAAATGAGGATTTACCTGGTCATACCAGTTTTATCATATAACTCATTAGTACCTATTTCCCTGAAGGAACCCTCCCAAGGGATCAATAAAGTTCTATTCTAGTTTTCAAGTATGTTTGCAATTTTTGTCAACCTGCACATTGCATGTTGCATTGTATATGTATTAAAGCTATAGATTTACACATACATGTATTGCTAAGTCTTTCCTTGGTGGTTGCTATTGCTTTCCAGTCAGTTACTAGGGTGTTGTTAGTAGGTTGAAACGGTACAGTAGATGGTTGCTTGGTTGCTGCTTTTGTATTGCAGACTTGCTTTAAGGTTTCTAGGTGGCTTCAAATACAGGTGACAATTGATTATGGTATATAGTTGTTATAGCATGGTAAGGTAATTACTATAATAAACCATATGGTTTCTAGGATTAAGTGGGTAATATTGTAATCAGTTTCACTGACAATGTATAGCTAGTGTATTTGTGTCATGGTGATAAGTTATTGTGCAGTGACCATACATACAAGCAGACCATTCAATTCCTGATCAGGTATAGTTATTATTATTATTATTATTATTATTATTATTATTATTATTATTATTGTTGTTGTTGTTGTTGTTGTTGTTGTTGTTGTTGTTGTTGCTGCTGCTGCTATTTACCATGCAAACTGCATGCAAACATGCTACAGAAAGGCTAATACAACAGATAAACATTACTAAGACAGTCGATTTAAGTCTAAACTAAATCTAAATAAATAAGTTTTAAAAATTGAGATGACTTTGTTGTGATACATATGGAAATATGCCCCAGTGTGTTCAGTCCCTTAAAATAACCTTACATTTTACCTCCAAAGCTTCACAGAAAAACAGCCTCAGGGCTTGCAAGACGTGCAGAACGTGTATGGAGATGAGAACATGGTGGGCGGGAAAGAGCTGTAGCAAAGTTCCTCTGAAAACACACCCCTCCTATACACACAGGCACAGGCGCGGATCGGAATGTACTGTTCACATTGAGCTGTAGAGGAAAAACAGAAGAGAAAGAGAAAGAATAAGGGGAAAGACACAGCACTGTGATCAGCTCTGATTAACCACAACAGACAGCTTGTCTTTATTTCCTGCAAGACATACTTTTAAAGAGTTTGTCCAAAATACTTTTTAAGAGGCCAAAGCTGCTGCAAATACCTTCTGATCGCACACTGAAAAACAGTCCACTGAATTAATTGACTCAAACATGTATATCATCTATATATGAGTAAAATAATTACAGTTCAACACAATTTTCCCACAAAGTTTTACTGCTTGAAACACAATCATAGTAGTTAACTGCTTGGGAGTAATGCCTAGTTCCCCTCCTTTCATTAACCAATGGATTTGAGTAAATTCCTTGGGAAAATTTCCTCCAATCTATTGGTGAAGGGAGAGAGAGGTGCAAAAATAGGAATCTTTTTCACTTTGAAAAGGCCCAAATTTTGATGTCTAGAGGAGTGGGTCATCTCCAAAACATCAAACAGGTCTCGTGTGGGGCATTTCCATTATGCAGTGATTAGTACCTACCAAAATTGGTCCAAGAAACAACAGCAGGTGAAAAGGTAACAGGGTCATGAACACCTAAGGCTCATGATGACACCACACCTTGTAAATATAAAGGATCTTTTTGACATCTTGATGCCAGATACCACAGAACTTATTATAGATATCCTAATATAGATATCTAATCTAAATATTATTTATGAGATATGAAGTGGTTTATACATAAAACAAATTATAAGCACAAGTAAATGTTTTATCAAAACATGGTAAAAATCATTAAAAACTCGAATCTCAAATGAAGACATACAGTATTTAGCTTAGCATTTTCTGAAAATAACAATATCTGGCTCCTATAAATACTTTTCTAATGTTTTGTTGAATAAAAGTAAAACTACAAAAACATCCCACAAAATTGGCCTAGGGTTCAACCACCACTGTTAAGAATTTTGAGAGCCCTTTGGGTGCCTTTTGGCAAGCTCCAGCTGTGCTCCAGACAAGCTCTATCATACAGGCATCATTGGTGCAAAAGAAATTGAAGAGCATTGATAAATAATAAGAACAACATTGAAACTCTGTAAGAGTGAACATTGGGTTTATGGTCACCTCCCTGACTAAGGCCCTTCTACAACCCCAAATCCAGTGAAGTTGGGACGTTGTGTAAAGCATGAATAGAAACAGAATACGATGATTTGCTAATCATTTCCAGCCTATATTCAATTGAATACACTACATAGACAAGATATTTAATGTTCAAAAGGATAAAATTGATTGTTTTTGCAAATATTCACTCATTTGAATTTGAGGCCTGCAACACATTCCAGAAAAGTATTCTCTTTTTATACTCTTATACACAATGTCCCTTCAAACTTCATTTGAATTTGGGTTGTACCATGATCACTCAGTTTGGCTGGGTGGCCACCTCTAGGAAGAGTCTTGGTGGTTCCAAACTTCTTCCATTTGCAGATGATGGATGCCATTAACGGGACCTAAATGCAGCAGAAAATGTTCTGTGCATTCTTTCTGTACAATCATGTCTTCAGACAATTCCTCAGACTTCATGGTTTGTGTTGTGTTTTGTGCTCTAACATGCACTGTCTACTACGGGACCTTATATAAACGTGTGTAAAAACACTCTAAGTGTATTTAGAGCCTATACTGTGAAAATATATATTTGATAATGTGATAACCGAATATAAAAGTTTTTTTAAGCATGCAAAATAATAATAAACTTTATAAAAATCTGACATATAAAAATAATAAACTTTATAAAAACCTGACAAATGACTTCTCTGCACTTGCATACATACACATATTTTTAATTTATAGTTCATACTATGTTAATGTAGATTACTAAAGTACAAAAGCATATATTGTTTCACACCATGTGCTCCTGTGACCAAGAAAAGGAAGCCCCGTCTTAAAGTGATGCTTGATAGTGTCCCCTACACCTTACTGAACTGTTCTTGATTATTTATTCATTTATATATTTTTATAATTTTGAATGGTTTAAATTTAAGGGAACAGACACTGGACATTGGGCTTAAGAAAGCTTTCTGTTGCCTGAGGGTTACGCTGTGCATTAGAGGGTTAACTTAGCCATAATTGCAATGTGAAACAAAGCATAAAGCCTCAGCAGCTTTTTCCAGGTAGGCCTTGGCTGTATGTTTAGACTGAACTCTGTTTTTCCCTTCTGGCTTTTCTCATATCATCACAGCAGATTAACTGTGTTTAGCAGAGAGTGAGAATGTGGTTGTAAGGAAGGCATTTCCATAAAAAATGACTTTTGAGATCCACTGTGATGTTTGCTTTCTTTTTTGTGTTGAAATATTTGTCCTTTCCAGTGTCATGAACCAATGAATGATTTTTTTCTCAATCTCAGTGTCATTTTGACTCTTGACTCAGTCCTGTGATATGAGAGGCATATTCTTTTATATAAATATTTACAACCCTGCTCCAAAAACACACACACACACACACACACACACACACACACACACACACACACACACACACAATGTAGCACCTATTTTACATCAGCTCTAATATATTGTATCACAAATGAATACAGTATGTTATTATATATTATAATGTATACCAAACATGTAAAGAATATGCATGGAGACATAAGACGTATTGTCCTTCAGCATGCATTCATCAGCAGAGAACACATTGACTCAATGACAGTAAAAAAAAACTTATAAATAAATAAATAAAACCTGTAGGTTCCTGAACATTGAAGAGCAGGGTAAAGGAAGGCTAACAAGGTTTGCAGAGAAACAAATGGACAACAGTCTAATTATAGAACTAAAAAGTGCTGCAATAAGTGAAGTGAGTGAAGCTCAAAATGAACAGTGAGTGTAGAAACAAGGAGGTGGTCATAATGCTGTGGTTGATTGTAAACAAGTAAAACAAATCAACTTCAGGCAGTCATCATGCTGTGATTTGAAAAAATAAAAAATAAAAAAGATGTAATGGCTGTTACTAAAAATCAAACATATGGCTCATGTGCATTTTATCTTCAATCACATTATTTTTACTTCTACTTGAGAAACTTCTTTAAGGTGACTGAGGTACCTGAGTTCTACCCACCTCTGTATAAGACTGGCTAACAAACATTTTTCATGTAGCATTCATTCAAAGAACACATTGACTGGTCTTGACTTGGACTTGACAACTGACTTGATATTGACTCATTTTTAATATAATATTTATAGTTTTTTTATTTTTAAATAAAGCATACAGAGTTGCTGTCCAAATGAAGCACCTCCAGACACCATCACTGCTTCCAGCTGGATGGTAATTGTAAGAACAGAGAGTGTGAATTGTTTATTGACTTTGAAAATATCCTCCACTGTATTAACTGCACTGTTTAGAATAGTAACAATGTTGCTGCACCATGGAATATATAACACATCACGAGTGTGCTGGAGAGGAAGGGAGAATTGTATGATGAACAAACAAAGGAAGCCTCCCTGCCCTGAAAACTTGGCCTAAATTACAGCTGCTTTATCAAGCTGATCTCAGAACAGCTTTGAGCACTTTAGCAGCAATAGTTGCAGTGGTCTGTAATGGGATACAGGACACTGACCCTAGAACACCACAAAAGTCCAAACAGTTCCACTGCTGCTACTCGTCCCTGAACAGGATGAGGTCAGTTTCCTTTAAGCAGAAAGAGGAAATGGAGGCTGCGGGGTTTGGAACATCAAGGGAAATCTTGCAGGAGTCAGCAAATGAAGATACAAAGTCAGAAGATAACAGATCCATCCTTAAATTGAACAGTATGATCAAAATGTAATCTTAAAGGGCCAGTACTTAAACCAGTTCATGAAATATGCAAAGCTTGCTAAATCCTAAATGCAAAAATGTTGGTATTGTGATATTAATTGAGGTGGATTTAGAATCTCTCATTGGAGTGAATACGATTTTTACCAGCATTCTGTAAGGCTTGTACAAGCTACAAAAGCTACAATAATATTCATAACATGGTCAGATCAGTTACCCAAAGGGTCTTATTATCCCTGCCATTTTGTCACATTACTGGAAGTCATGAAGCTCCTTTCTCTCCCTAATGGATTTTAATCACATTAGAAAGGGAAGTGGGTGGGTGGATTAGTAAAGTGGATTTCTGCTCGGTCACCTTTTATTGCTTGGCACTCTTTGGTCTTTGGGTGTCTCAGTATATCACCCACAATAGTGTGCTTCACAGCTGAGTGCAGACCAGGTCAGAGAGGCAGGATTGGGAGGAGGTAAATGCAGCATGCTGCTCCTGATTAATCTCATTAGATTAGCAGTCTGTGGGATTTAATGGAGATTTTGGCTGTGGGAAAACAGAGAAAAAGAGTGAGACAACCAGGTAACCTCACGTGAAGGTTTACTAAATGTAAATTAAATCAATCAGCCACAAGAGGCTGTGCCTTATAGACATCCAGATTTTATTAGGAATCTTATTACAAAACAATTCTGACATGCCAAAGGCATCTACGGATAGAACCTGTGGTATCTGGCACCACAGTGTTCCATTAAGACCTGCAGGTTGCAAGGTGCAGCTGCCATGGATTGGAATTTTTTTGTTGCAGCAACTTCTACAGATGCTTGATTGTCTTGGATTCTAGTGAATTTGGAGACCAAAGCAGTATTTTGAGCCCTCAAATCATTACTGAACAATGTGTGCAGTGTGTCATCTGCAGAAATAGGCAACTGTCATCATGGAACACCACTGCTATGAAGTACATATCAAATGCATGTACACTTCAACAATGAACATCCCCAAGAGCTGTAAATTCCCTGTGTTCTTTCCATGGTCCATCCTAAACCAGTCACTTCCCCAAGTAAATAATGTGCACATAACCAACTGGCCATGAGAAATAACAGAAAACAGAACCAGGCCAAGTTCTCACATTACACCATGTCCAATTGTAAACTCTTTGGAGGGCACAATGACCATTATAAACAGTCTGCATCTACTGGTACACAGCAGGAGGTGCTTCACTTACAGGTTGTTGAACTCTGCTCACGTGCTCACATGGTAAGTGTCTCCATATGTAGGCAGGTGAGAACAGAGGAACTGAAGGCATGAGTTTGGGGATAATCCTGCTAACTGCCCTTAAAGAACATCTCTGATGTCACCAGCGGCTCAGAAGCAAAAACAGTGGCCAACTGCTGTTCTAATTCTCCATCTGCAGTGATCTTTACCAGCCTTGGTTCTGTTACACCAAGTTTTTAACCACTGTCATTGTCATTGGAATGTGAAGATGTATTCAGTTATTGATGATCATGCTCAGGATGGATTACCTAAAATGTGTCACATGGGTCATTTATATGTTTTTTAAATCATTGTGTCTTGGTGTAAATTTCACAGGTTTTTAAGTTTTGGTTCGGGGACATTTAACGTCAGAAGTTGTGGAAACTTCACCTCATGAAGTCCCTAAGTGACATATACTGAACGTCCTGGATATGACCTCAAGTGCTTCAATCTAAATCAGCTAATTTCACAAATGTTTTTGTTGTTCTGATCACATTTACAGAACTCTATCACAATAAGAACTCTTATAAGCTGCTCTGTTATTTTCACTTATTCAGACATTTTCAACTAATATTCAAAGCTGGGTCAGGGCTCCCATGGATTCAAAGAAAATCTAATTTGTCTAATCAGGATTTGTTTCTCTGTGGTCTTTAGGTGATACAAAGCAAACATTATTGCCTCAGCTCACAATGAGTGTGGTCCACACTTTACAGAATGTCTTTTATAAGTTTGACATGTCTGATATTTATATCCACGTTGCCCAACAGGTTAATGCTTCTACTAGAAATCTGGGTGCTATAAGAAATTAGCTTTATTATGGTGGGGTTTCTTCCTCATTTTGTGATTACATTTATGTCTGCCAGATGTTTCTCTGCCTCTATTCGCATGAAAATGTCCGTCTGAACCGCAGGTTTGTTTGCCGATGCATGAATTTAGTGTAATAGCATCAGTGTGGATGAGCACTGAAAGGTCAGCCACTCTGGAGGCAGGGAAGGACAGTTCAAGCTTGTAACACAACTTCTGAAGAAGAAAAAAATCATTCTTGTTTTTAGCTTTGGTTATGATCAAATACAATATATGGACAAAAGTATTGGGACATCTGCCCATTTATTATTTCTTGTGAAATCAAAGTTATTAATAGACTTTAGGATGCTTTTGTTGTCTAGGAAAGGCTTTCTGATTTGGAGCATTACTGTGAGGTTTTGACTGCATTCTGTGACAAGAGCATTAGTCAGGATGTTGGATGATCACCACTGCACCTCATCCCCAAATCCCCAACTCAGTGAAAAAGCATTGGATAGAGCACCACTTTCCAGATCCCAGTTCCCTTGCTCCACAGCTCAGTAACTGCTCCAGGCATAATCTTTTTTGTTGAATTTGTTTACACCATTTTCTCCCAATTTAGTAGTGCTAGTTAACCCACCCACTCATTAGGACTGCCCTCATCACTTACAATGCTCCCTTTATCACTTACTTTGATATATGGGAAGTTAGCCTCTTTTCTAACTATGGTCTCACTGGGCAGCCAATGTACATGGACAAAAACAACCGAACCCCAGCTCTGATACAGCAGCCAATAGATACCTGTGGCAGCCAGCATCACAGTAGCGATTTATCACAACTGCATGGAGGAAGTGACACCACAGCAAATCTCCAAAAACAAATAACAAATAAAAGCTGACTGAAACAGTAGAAAAGTAACGCTGCCATAAATAGAAGCATTTCTGTCAGGGATTTTATGGGGGACAGAAAAAAAACTGTGTGTGTGTGTGTGTGTGTTTGTGTGTGTGTGTGTGTGTGTGTGTGCGTTTGACTCACACAAACTATATCATTGCAAAATACAAAACATCAGCAAGCACGCATGCGTGTGTTTTTAGCCTGTTCTGTCTGTGGTTTGCTGTACACCATGTTCCAGCAGAGTCACTGCAAAAGCATGCAGAGTACAGAGGAAGTCACACCACACACGCGTGCGCAACACCCCCCCCCCCCCCCCCCCACACACACACATATTTCGTCACTACTCACAGAGGTCATAGCCAAGCACCAGCTGTATCTAATGTGTTTACATACAGTGTTCTCTTTATAAAGATTTTAAAAGCTTTGTATAGAGAGGCATATAGAGAGGTCTGCCTCTGTCCTCCACTAAGTGCAGGGACAGAAAGACATATCATTGCAATATCATTATAAAATATTCTTGAGTAGAAGAACAGAAATAGCAGATTCTGTCTAGAATTGAACCATCACAATTTGAGCGCAGTCATTTTAAGCGATTTGTATCAAACTCTCTAAAGAGTCGATTCTAAACAAGAATTGTTTGCAGTGGTGGGGAACAATTGGGAATGCACATTAATGTTATTAGAGTTTGATCATAGTTTTGAGAAGGTTTTGGCCTACAATTCCTAAAATCTATTCACGATAGATGACATCATGAAAAATAATGGCCAAAAACATTTTCCAGATTCACCACTTTTCTTACTATAAACATCAAAGTTAAAACTTAGAATACGTTTAGATTTACCAGTGGTTTGCATAGTAAATAAATGGTTATATCTGTTGTAGTCAGTGTGACCTGATTATCATCACCACCACTGCAAAAGAATCAATCAACAAGTTTCTACATCTTTTCACACTAAGTCTCACTCTGAATAACTGTTTACAGCTCAAACATTGATATATATACAAAACTTTTATTAACCATTAGAACCCTAGGCTAATTTAGTGGGATGATTTCGTAGTTAGACATACTTTTATTTACCAAAAAATTAGAAAAGTATTTATAGGAGACAGTCCCCTTCTTGTCCTCTATAAGGCCAGTGATGAAATTAGACCCGCCCCACTTGCAGATCAGTCAGAGTCTGCATGCAGGTTGAGCATGTACATGTGGACAGAGCAGTAAACATACACTGAAACTGGAATTTAATCAATTCAGTTGGAAAAGAGTGAATTTTAGCTGTTTAGTGAGTTTGATTAATCACTCAAAGTTCATCAAAAGATGATGAGATGATACATTATCTTAGATTGGGTAAGTCTTGTACTTTATGATATGTGTATCATGTCTGTAGGATTGCTCTGATTCTGAAATACGAAGCCTAGAAAACAACATATAACTGCCTGCAAACTACAGATCTAAGAGTAAACTCATTTCTTTAAGTTGTACAGTGGAACTTTTTCCATCTAGCATCTATCAGGACAGGAATGAAAATGTGAAAAAGTATGGGAACGTATATCCTAAAACACTTAAACGCCAGAGTAAGAGGTGTGGGTAACAGTGAAACAGTCCATGAGCTGAACACAGCCAATCAAACAAAACTCAAAAGTGCTTCAGTATATAGAACACAGTAAACTGTACTATTTACTGCCAGTCAAGCTGTGTGTCACGTAGTAGACTCAGGAGGAATGTTGGTGAAAAATGAAATATGCAGCTGTGCTGTAAACCATTTGAGTAGAGTTGTTGTGTACGTGGCTTGTTGACATGGTACACAGAGGTCAGTATTATGGGCTGTTGGAAGCTGTAAATCTGTTTCTCCCTGAGGCGTGCTGACATAGTCACTAGATCTGACCTGGCTCTTACAGGCTGCTCTCGGACCAGTGCTGATCACAACACTCAAATTACAGGTGGACTTCCAGACCAGGGGTTCCCAGACATTTTCATGCCAGAACCCTTCTGTTTGTCATTGTGAAGAAATTGTGAAGTGAAATAAAACAATTAAAAAAGACCTTAAACTTCAGGCCCTTTTTTACTCAATGTACTACTATACTATCAGTAAACACTTAATGTAAGCATTTAATGATAAAATGAATAAAAATGCTTTGCTACAAAGCATGCACATTTGAAAACCACTGTTCTATACCACTCTGTGGGACAGAAAGTCATGAAGGAGGTGTAGAATCTAACTGGTCGTATGAGATTGTTGTAAAAATGTAAGATTGCTAAACTATTTTGGGACATTTATTATTTATTTAATGTTAACTAGTGATGTTATACCAATTGTCAAATAATTTTGTTTTTATCTACCAATAGAAAAAGACACATTCAGTAGTTGAAACAATCAACAAATGCTTTTGTTGAATCATTTGTTGTTAAAAATATTTGTCATATTTTAATAACCCTGTATAATGATTTACTCTAATCTGATCACATGAAACCATAAAACGTCTGTTGCAGATCGTATAATCCAATGTCAAGGTAGAAAAATAAAAGCAGTGCTTTAAAACATGATGGACATGTTGTTTATAAGATGATTAAGCTTGTGCTCAAAAGTACAGTGGGAAAAATAGTATGTGTAATGTGGAAAATGCAGAATGACCACCATTAGCCTTTTTCCAGTCTCTGATGTCTCTCAAGTCATTAAGTCCTACAAAAGTAAACAAGGTTGCCAATTAACCTTTACAGTCTTTAGATGTCCCCTCCTCTCACAAGACTGTGGAAGGGATCCTAAGATAGAGGTACAAAGTATTGTTCCAATGGACAGTTTCAGTCACCGTGGAGAGATGTTTTAATCATGCTTAGTCTTACACATTGAATTTTCAGTGCTTAAATTGGTCTTGGTCACTACTCTGAAGTGTTTGTTACAGAATCTCCAAGGTCACACCAGTTACTCATGTTTGATGCCCTGCATTGTCCACCTGCCCTTCAGAGCGTTGCATAACATGTTTATCTCCCTCACTGATGGAAAATGGTTTATGCAGGGGACTGGAGCTGGGTGTGTATGTGTGTGTGCAAGTGTGTATATGTGTGCAGAAACTACGTGCTGTTGTACATGTCCTGTGAGGTACATGGTAAACCCCTTGATATCTTTAAATGTGTGCATTAATATATACAAATCTACAGCATATTTACTGCACATTTTAGGTGATGTATAAAGCTACAACATATTTAATGCATGGTGCTCTACCTAAATAAATTTGAATTGAACTGAACTGATTTACACTGAATTCACTGCATAGTGCAATTTTTAGGCTATGTACAAAACAACATTTTCTACTGTATAGTCCACAACTTAAATAAATTTGAATTGAACTGAACCACACAGATTTCACTGCATGGTGCAGTATTTTAGGTTAACTATGACACTAAAGAGTGTGTTTAAAGAGTGGTACTCCAACATACCACATATAAATAACTAAATTATGCAATTAAACTGCAAAAAACTAATGCAGTTTATTATGGCACAGGTTTGGTTGTATGGAATGAACAAGTACCTAGCCTCCTCACAAGAACTGACTGCAAACCAGTGAAACATCCATTAACACACAATATTCCAAACTTTTACTGTCAAGTGAGAACACATGAGGGTGTAGAAACAGCTCTATAAGAAGTGTTCAGTGTGACCCCTGCTGGATGTCTTTATATGACACAGTGTAGTGATCATTTATAAACAACTTTAACTTCTTCAACTCAGACAGGTGAAATTATAAGTTAATACTCATTTCAAGCATATTCATTTGAAATGAATACGATCTGTGTACAAAAGACACAAAAGACACATTTTAAAATCACAGTAGTAAACAATAAACTACACAGAAAGGCACATGAAATTGTCTCCCTGGGTTCTCATAAAGTCCCCAAATAATTTTGGATCAGCAAAACATGTCACTGAAATTGTGGTAGCTGGCTCAAGCTGTACGTATCATAAGACTGAGCTGCAGTAAAACATGTAGTAACAATAAAATAGCAGCAATGTTGAGCAACATCGATTTTCTCGATGTGGTTCTGCCAGCCACACACCTAAAGGTATTCAGTGTTCAGGTCCTAAAAGCAGCATATCCCATCATCCCATGTTGGTGTGTAAATAATTACTATTAGCTCATAACTCAATTTATCACATAAACTCTCCTGGTGTAAAAGATCTAGAATAAATAAAATGTTCTTTAAGAAGATTTCAGTAGGTGGCTTCATCCATATTGTCGTCACTATTGCCTCCGAAATCCTCACCATTGTCGAAGTAAGACATGATGTAGTCTGTCTCCTGAAACACAAGGGCAACAGGGGTGTTGGTTAAGGAGCATTTCAGATGTACAAATAAACAAAATAGTCATTATCTTATCTGCTTAGTCCTAAATAGGACTGGAAATGCTGAAGGGCCACTTAAATGTGAAGAATATTTCTTTGCCAGATCAAATTCTTTGCACAAAATCAAGCAATCATTGAGAAACTACAATATTACCAGCACTTTGTTATAACCAGCTAGTCTACTTAAGCAAACTTACAGGAAGAGTCCTGCTAAAAATCTATGAAAATGATGGATCATTGCAATTGAATCATGTCTTGTTTGTTATTTTATGGCTAACACTGAAACTTGCATCGTTAATACAGGGCCAAGATTTTCATTTATTTGCTTCAAGAGCTACATCAGCAAATTTCTGAGTTAAAACTGGAACTGCAGTATCAATCATATAAAATCCTCCTTAGTAAAACTCTCCTGCATTCAAACTGGACCTCACTGTACGGAGTGATACCACACACCACAGTGGTTCGTCTAGATGTGAGTAGGCTGAGTGAGGTTGGGTGTGTGTCTATATTCAGAGTTTGATGTCAATTTTAGCATAGAATCTATGAACTAATTTTTCACGATTTTTTTGTTCATAATGTATTTGTATCTCTTTTAGTGTTAATGTTGATACTGTCAGATTAGTAATTTATTCAAACTCAAAGTTAAATATTTTAAATTTGCATCAGAAGACATACTGTTAAAAAGTAAAACGTGATGCATGAAATTTCACAAATTTAATGTTTAAATTTTAAGTTTTAAATGTTTTACTTTTTTAAATGAAATTAACATGATTGAAACAATTTTTAAAACTGAACATTTTTGAAAATCACAATGTTCTATTTTTGTGAATATGTGTGAATATGATGTAGTTGATGGGGGAATGCTTTAAGGGTATACAAAAATGTTTTCCCAAACATACTTCCTCAAATTCTTCTTCATCATATTCTTCCCCTTCTTCAGACTCTGCTTCTTCCTCTCCTGCTTTCTTTTTCTTTTCTTCATCTTGTTCTTCCTCTGAATGGTTCTCGTCCTCTTTCTTTTCAAGAGTCTGTTTAATCGTGAAAAACAATTATGCTGATTATATGTTTTTATCACCTGAAGTTCCAGGTCATGTGTGTTTTTCAGTGTAGTGGTGTGTAAAATGGCATGGCTGTATATTTCAACTCTAGTGTTCTGTTATGTTCAGTTCATAGCTTAAAGTAAGATAATACAGCATATCATTTGTTGGCCTGTGGACATATCTAAAGTGGCAGATATTTTTACTGGGTGCTGTAAATATTGTGGACAATTAATGCAGACCTTAAATGATGTCATCAGATGTTTGCCACTGTGCTTTAAAATACTCCATATCTTAATTTCTGCATCTGTTAGCAAGAAATGTAGATTGAGAATAATCTCATGTATATGTAACACCCACTTGTTTATCATGTTTTGACATGATCTGGAATTAAATCTTTCCACATTTACTACAAATGAAAAATAACAAGGTTCTTCTCCTTAAAGGTACCATTTGGGAGATTTGGTGTTGTTTGACAAAATGTAACATTCACCTTGGAACCCAAAAAGGCACTATACGTGGTCGTTCAGATACATGAGCATTTTGTGTTTAAACATGCAGGTGCAGTGATTTGATGAATATTACTTAAATACTGTGTCAGTACTAGCTATTCAGTGTGTAATAAACATGTATCACCTAAGTAATTAACACATTAATAAAAAAACAATAGATATAATAACAAATACAGTAATATGATATTTACCTCTAGTTTCTGGATCATTTCTGCTTTACCAGCAGCAGGTTTTATTTTAGGCTTCACTAGTGGTCTGGCCTCTGTGGACAAACAGAACACACACAAAGGTCACAAAATTATGAGGAGCCCCAACTATATGTACAGATTCAGCATCTGTTTGCTGCAAAGTGTGCTGTTTGCAGTACAATGTAATGTAAAATATATATATTCACTCACTTCCCTTGCGTGGTTTCTGTACTTTGATGCACAGCTCTTTAGGCAGTCGACTCCAGTCTGAAACAGATATACAAGCACATGTTCATACAATCACATTATTTAGCAATAAGTTTAAACACTGTCTACTGACAAAAGCTGGAGCACTTCCACTGTTACTGATAACCTCTTTACAGCAGCTCACCTGGGCTCCATTCGATGCTGTTGTTCTTCGGTTCTCCTGTTTGGTATTTGTCAGAGTAACGGGCCACGTCTGTTACAAACACACAACACAGCTTAATTATCAAGTATGCTGAGAATGACCTACCACCCACATTATACCTGCTCCTTGGTGGTCCTTTGGGGTACTGAACATGAACAAGAACAAGGTGAAAGAGTCTAATTACAGAACTACTCTATAATTATAGAACTATAGAACTACTCTACAACAACGCTGCTGTGTGGTAAATGAAGCTGATATAAATGAACAGTGAGTGTAGAATCAAGGAGGTAGTCATAATGTTGTGGTTGTATGTAAACCAGTAAAACAAATCAATTGCAGACAGTCATCGTGCTGTCAATATAACACAATATAAACAATACATTTCCTTCATGGAAATTTGGCTTCTGTTTCATTAACACTTACAGAACAGTGTAAGATTCCCTGGGTGTCATTGTAAGAGGAGAGAACAATGTGACTTATCTGTTTCTAGTTTGTGAGACATTTTTACTTTACAGTAGAAGCAGGGTAAGGGTAACTGCATTTTAGGTCCTCATATAGACCCCACTGATCTGCATTCACACACTGAGCACAGACTTAATTTAAACAATAATCTAAACACACAACGACGCCACAAAATTATGCATGTGCATGTAATTAGCAACACAATAGCAAAGACCTGCAGAATTGCTCACTTCACTCTCTAAGGATGATGTGCTAGATTTACATATGAGTGACCTTTAAGCATTTCCAGAACATTAGCGTCCTCCTAACCTTTCTTTGCTCTGGCAGGGCGAATGTGGAAAGGCAGGTTTTTGCTGGATGCTCTCAGTTCTTGTTTCAGTGCCAGCATGTAATCCACCTCCTCCCCTGTGTGCAGCGGGACCGGCCTGAACTGCATCGGCTAAGAATAAAGACATTACCCTCCTGTTAGAAAGATGCACATGCAAGATCCTTCGCTTCATCACAGTGCTCATAGGGTACAAACCCATTCAATATTTTGGATCATTAAGTTCCATTCTGGATTTAATTCTTATCTTGTGTACTTTCTGAATAAACAGTGACAATATTTATAACCTTTTATTAGTTACAGTGCACACAATAAAATTACAATAAGTGTAATTATCTATTTAATAACACTCTCAGAATTTGATCAATTACCATTTAATGTTATTCAAGTTTCAGTCTAGATATTAATGTTTCAGGAATATCATTCTGAATTTTATTGTTACTTGAGCTTCATTTTGGATATTAATGTTATTAGAAAATCATTCTGGACATTAATGTTATTAGAACATCATCCTGGATATCAATGTTATTAGAACTTCATTCTGGATATTAATGTTATTACTTTCATAACAAAATATAATCTCACATATTATTATATATCCAAATACCATTTGCAATTTTGATAGTTTTGTAGCATTCTTATTAATATGTTCACAGAATGTAAAGGGCAGCTGCTATGTATGTTTTTGTTGTTTTTGATTATACCTTGTAACAGTACATTTATCTGTAATCAGATAATGGTATCGATATGTTATTAAGAGATCAAACCGAGTCCATACAGGGTACAGTGGAGAAGGGGCGTGGGCACTGGTGGGTAAAGCTTCTCCTCTTCCAAACCCCAGAGAATCCACATTAAAAGTGAAGAGGCTCCTTCCTCTGCCTCTACCTGCCATATCTTCAACAGAAATACCAGAAAAGATAACCATCCTTAGACATTTGAGAAGTAACTATCCTCATTTTCAGAAACTTTTTAAACTCAAGACAATAGACATTTGTTACTGCAACTGTATTAAAAGTCTATTATCACTAGGAATTGAATAAATAGTTCAGATAAAATACAATTTTCCTCATATGCCCCTATAATAATAATAATAATAATAATAATAATAATAATTATTATTATTATTATTATTATTATTATAAGGAAATAATTATAATAATAATTAAGAAAATCCTTAATTTCCCTGAAGGAGCCCTCCCAAGGGATCAATAAAGTTCTATTCTATTCTATTCTATTCTAATAAGTGATTACAATTACTGCACAGTAATGTACACTTTAATCAAGCAGTACAGTGAAATAAAGTTATAAATATAAACAGAGGTGGAGAATCCAGGTCCAGAAAGCAAAACGGAGCACAGTGATGAACATGGATTTATATTTCTTAAGTTTTAAGAGCAGCTTCTGTATGACACTGTAAACACCACACAAATGCATGCTGATAGAGAGACTGGTGGGGTGTTCTGTCTTACTTCTGCTCGTGCTGCTCCTTCAGTCCAAACTGGGAGATTCCCACTATCTCGGGTTTCACCAGAACCTCCAGTTATCTCTTCATCTTCTGTGTTAGAATGAAGCGACACTCATAATCTCCTCTGTTTGTAAACTGAGAGAGACGGAGAGCGGATCTGTTCGTCCACGTGGGCTGTGTTTACTGTACACGTTGTGTCCTGCTCTGTTCCTGCCGGTCTGTGCTGCGTCGTTAAACGTCCCCCTGCAAACCCTGCCTCCCTCAACTTCTCACCACCCTCCCACAGTGAATGCTTCAGAATGGGGTTGAGAGGTGAACACTTGTTAATCTGATAAATACAACAGTGTTCAATACTGATCAGTAATCTAATCAGGTACAAGAGGAATTAACCACTGAGACCCTACAGCTGAATTATACCCTAAATATTTGCACTTCTGAGCCCCTCCAGTTGATCTGACCTGCCGCTTTCTCTTTTTTGGTTGGCATAGTCTTGGTCACTGTCATATTCTCCTAGTAGCTGTTGTGCATAGTCTCATAAATATAACAAGTCAGAATGGTTACATGACAGTCTTGGTGTTTTGAAATTGGCCCATTTTCATGTCCTGTTTGGGTTATGCGGTATTTCTTTCTGAATGAACAGACCACAGTGTTGAGGTTTATGGTTTGTCACCCCCATATATCAAGCTCTCATTATTCAATTATGCCACTCTGGGTCATGTGGAAATAAAACATATGTGCACTTCAATCTGTCAGTTTAATCCCGACCTGGTAAAAATGTTCTTAACCTTTAGCTTAGCCATGAAGGTGTCTTACCACTTTATTAGAAACATCCACCTTGTGCTTCCGCTCACTGACAACTTAATTAGAAACACCTCCGTTGTGTTTCCATTTACAAGAAACACCTACAGTACCTTCAACATCTACTCCCTGGCCATTTTATTAGAAACACCTACACCTCAATTTGCCAAAAGGCACCTGAATGACTTTCAAACCATGAGAAACAAAATGATGTAAAAATGAACTATTTAGACTGAATGCCAAGCCTCATGTCTGGAGCAAACCAGCCACTGCTCATCATCTAGCCAATACTATCACCTACAGTGAAGCATGGTGGTGGTAGCAACATGCCGTGGGGATGTTTTTCTGCAACAGGAACTGGGAGACTAGTCAGGGTCGAGGAAAAGATGACTGCAGTGATGTACAGAGATGCATCATCCTTGATGATGATCTGCTCCAGAGAGCTCTGGACCTCAGATTGGGATGAATATTCATCTTCCAATAGGACAATTACTCACACACTCACACAATTAAGCACACAGCCAAGATGAGAAAGGAGTGAATTCGGGACAACTGAATGTGAATGTCCTTGAGTGGCCCAGCCAGAGCCCAGACTGGAAGCTTATTGAACATCTCTGGAGATATCTAAAATTTGATATACACTGAGGCTCCCCATCCAGTTAATGGAGCCTGAGAGGTTCTGCAAAGAAGAATGGGAGAAACTTCCCAAAAGTTTTTTGTGCCAAGCTTGTAGCATCATAATCAAAAAGTAAAAAAAAATGTATTTGTTTAAATAGTGTGCACAGTGTTCAGCTCACAGTGACCTCTTAAATGTGTGTGAGAATAGGTGAGGGAACAGCTGCAGTCTATTTTACAGACTAGTTAATTGTGCTGTGAAATCACTACATTTTCATTTATGAAAGCAAGCCTGGCCTAAAGAAACAGCCAACAACATGATTACATTTTTTATGTCAACATCCATTCAATAAATCTACCAAAAGTCACACAGATTAGAGAAGCGGTTGGACTGTATACTTTGTTTTGACCGGTGTTGACCACTGAGCGGAAGACTCTTAACTACAGATATGTCACTTCCTGCACGCGAGCAAACCGTCCGTACAGTAGAATACGTGGGTCTACTGGATGTGCGGCATTCTGCTCCTTGACCTGTAGGTGTCGCAACGGTCCTGTTTATTAGGACGAGAGAGTACATAGCGCGGGGTTATGGACCTGTATATTACAGTCATATGGATAAGCAGTGACTGCAGGGTGTGTCACTGTTAAACTGACCCTAAGTAACCTCAGCTGTTTCAGAAGTCATTCATTTGACCTGTTTGACCTCTGATTTTATGCTATATAATTGTGGTTCCAGATTCATTTTTGTGTAGTTTATAAATGCTTTTTTGCTTAGTACAAACTTCTTGATTATTTTGGAATTAATGTTTTAATGTTTTGATTGTATTACGTTTGTATTATTGCCCCATATCATGCATTTTTCTTTAATTTTGTTGTGTTGATTGAGGTTCACTTATAATGTCTACATGTGTTTATGAACCTAAGGCTTGTTTGCAGTCACCAGGACAGGACGGATGATGCACATTTCAAAGCTTTATAAATAACCACAAATAAAATTAAATTCATCAGCCATGAGATCCTCTAACAGCTACCTAGACCTTTGATAAATACAACTAAAAACAAGTGCACCAGGAGGCACTCTTTTAACTGAGAGCTAACTGCTCCAGGGATCCACATTGCCACCAGAATTTGCAAGAAAAAGCTTCATTAAAATATTTGGATGTAACGATATCCTGAGCATATTGTTGCCTTTGTGATCTGGTAACTGAGATCTAATGGTAGCTACTTTCAATTTCAGCCATTGTCTTACTGAGGTCCTCTAGTTAAGAGTTTCTGAAGAAGTTTGATTCTAAATGCTGTATTACTCAATTAGTCTGCAGTCTACAGTAAACCATACATCACTCTCCAGATAGTTTTGAGCTGCTTGACTGAACCCTTAACAACCTAAGAAGTGTCTGAAGTGCAGTGTGGAATGGATGAATGAATGTATGACTAGAACACAGGTCAAGAGTGACATTATTCATTTAGTCCTTCAAATTTCCCATCTGTTTCCATTAGAACAAAATTCCTCAATGCAATAATCAATATATATACATACACTTACAGAGGGAATGGAAGCACAAGGGTCAGTTTTTCTAATAGAACGGCCAATGACCGTAAGCACAAGGGTCAGTGATTCTAATAAAGTGGCTAATGAATGTACTAAACTGACCCTATGTAACCCCAGGTAATTCAGATATCAGACTAAGTGATTCATTTGATCCGTTTTTTTTAACTGACTGACAAGGGTCAGTGTTTCTAATTAAGATAGAAACACTGACCCTATATAAAATATAGAAACAAATTTTTAAAGTGTCCCCACTTGAAACAGAAACTTAATTATACTAAACACTGGAAATACACAAAAATGAATAAATAATGATTATTATGTTCACAGCCTAACTCAGTTCATTTGTCAGCCATTACAATAGACCCCAATAGACCACAAAGCTGATTTAGAATCTGCACCCATTATCACCATCCAGCCACAGAGCTTTAAGACATGACCCTCAGGTTGAACCGCAGTGCAGAGTCAGTAGTGCTGTAATTAGGGTGGATAGAATGTGCCCATCAAGGCTATTATTGGCACAAACTTGAAACAGTCATACAAACTTCCGCACTGTAAGGCTTGTTCAATGCAAATATTTAAACAGGCATTAAAGCCTCATTCTGCAAACAGACAGCAGCCTAGAGACGTCAGTGAAGTAGGCATGGTGATCCGCCCACTTTCACTCTTCACACAGCAGAGGGTGTGCTGTAACACTGCTCCTGAAACACTAAACATTTATTAAAGTAGTGGAAATGCATTTTAAAATGTAATAATGTATATAGGTTGAAAAACATTGCATTAGTAATCCTCTCTCCATTTGTACTGTGTTATATTTTAGCACCTTTGTATTTATCTGCAGATGGATCTGCAGATGGAAATTAGCTGATGCATTGTATGGACAAAAGTATTGGGACCCCGACGCATTACACCTTCAGGACTTTTTTTTAAAGCTGTAGACATTAACATGGACTTAGTCCCCCTTTGCAGCGCTAACGTTGCATGTGCAGACTGCATGGCTAGGTGCTTGATCTTACAGCCTGTGGCAATGGGACTGAGTGAAGCACATCAATTAAATTTACAAGAGGCGTCTCAGTACTTGTGACCATATAATGTAGCTCAGGCTTTTTCAACCTGTGGTCCGGGGAATACCAGTGGGCCATTACACACTTTTTAGTGGTCTACAGACCCATTCAGCAGTAGTCCATTTAAATGATAAGTTTATGTGGAAAAAAGTGATAATAATATAATATAATATAATATAATATAATATAATATAATATAATATAATATAATATAAGTAAAATTAAAAATAAAAAACATTTTGCAGTTTTGTCTGATGTTAGTAACACATCTTCATTGCTGCAGGACATTCAGATTTATTTTATTTTATTTTATTTGAATGACTGTCAAGTATTTTGAAATTATTAATTTACTTGGAAATATCCATGTCAACCTTATCATTACAAATAATTAATCATCAATAATCAATCAATCAATGCATTTTCTGGACTTTCCATGAAGTGTTTTTTTTAAAGGCTAAAATGAATACACAATCACTTGTAGGCACAAGTAATTTTTTTTTTTTTTTTTTAATCAAAATATGGCCAAAATCATACAAATATCTAAATTCTCTAAATATCTAAAATGTAGTCAAATGTATACCAGCCATTAGGGGTGTACTTTGTGTACTTCTGGTGTCAGTCCCGAGCCCAGGTAAATGGTAAGGGTTGTATCAGGAAGGGAATCCGGCGTAAATTTGTGCCAAAACCATTATGTGGATCATGAATATGACTGCCATACCAGGTCAGTCGAGGCCCGGGTTAACAATGACCACCTCCGGTGCTGTTGACCAGCAGGGTGTCAGTGGAAATTGGACTACTGTAGGTCGAAAGACCATCGAGGAGGAGAGGAGGAAGGCGGGTTAGAATGCAGCGAGAGAGAAGGAAAGGCAGGAGTGAGGAGGTTAGAGTAGGGACACTGAACGTAGGGACAATGACTGGTAAAAGCAGAGAGCTTGCAGACACGATGGAGAGAAGGAAGGTAGATATTCTGTGTGTTCAGGAGACCATATGGAAAGGAAGCAAGGCCAGGAACATTGGAGGTGGATTCAAACGGTTCTATCATGGTGTAGATAGGAAGAGAAATGAAGTAGGGATAATCCTAAGGGAACAGCTTGTGGACAGTGTTCTGGATGTAAACAGAGTGTCATAAAGAATCATGAGCTTGAAGTTGGAAGTTGATGGTGTAATTTTGAATGTTGTCAGTTCATATGCAGCACAGGTTGGTTGTCAGTTAGAGGAGAAAGAGAAATTTTGGAGTATGATGGATGAAGTGGTAGAAGGTGTCCCTAGAGAGGAGAGATGATGGTGATTGGTGCAGACTTCAATGGACATGTTGGCGAAGGGAACAGAGGGGATGAAGAGGTGCTGGGTATGTATGGTGTGAAAGACAGAAATGCAGAAGGTCAGATGGTTGTATATTTTGCAAAGAGAATGGAAATGGCTGTGGTGAACACATATTTTCAGAAGAGGGAAGAACACAGGGTGACATACAAGAGTGGAGGGAGGTGCACACAGGTGGATTATATCCTTAGCAGGAGATGCCACCTAAAAGAGATTGGAGATTGTAAAGTGGTGCCAGGAGAACGTGTAGTAAGGCAGCATAGGGTGGTTGCCTGTAAAATGAGATTAGAAACAAAGAAGAGGAAGAAAGTGAAGACAGAGCCAAAGATTAGATGGTGGAAGCTGAAGGAGGAGGATGGTTGCAGGCAGTTCATGGAAAAGTTGCAACAGGCCCTTGAGGGCAGTGAGGAGCTACCTGAGGACTGGGAAAGTACAGCTAAGGTGGTGAGAGAAACTGGCGAGAATGTGTTGGATGTTTTGTCTGGTCAGAAGGAAAGTTGGTAGTGGAATGAAGAAATCCAATATTCAGAAGAAGAAGGCAGCTAAGAAAAAGTGGGATAACTAGAGAGATGAAGGCAGGAGTACTGTGAGGCTAATTGCATAACAAAAAGAATGGTGACAAAGGCAAAGGCTCAGACCTATGATGAGTTGTATGAGAGGCTGGAGAGTAAAGAAGGAGTAAAGGACTTGTATCGTTTGGCCGAACAGAGAGATAGAGCTGGAAAGGATGTACAGCAGGTTAGACTGATAAAGGATAGAGAGGGAAATGTACTAGTGAGTGAACAGAGAACAGTGAGTGTTGAGTAGATGGAAGGAATACTTTGAAGAACTAATTAATGAGGAAAATGAGAGAGAGGAGGACAACGGGGGGAGAGACAGTGTATCAGGAAGTGCAGAGAATTAGTAAGGTGGAAGTGCGGGCAGCTTTAAAATTGATGAAGAATGGAAAGACAGTTGGTTCAGAT
Source organism: Acestrorhynchus altus (assembly GCA_034509495.1). Lineage (NCBI taxonomy): Eukaryota > Metazoa > Chordata > Actinopteri > Characiformes > Acestrorhynchidae > Acestrorhynchus > Acestrorhynchus altus. The sequence continues at coordinate 17,538,208 of CM067505.1, forward strand.
AACATACCTGTGGAGGTATGGAGATGTTTAGGAGAGAAGGCAGTGAACTTTTTGACCAGGTTGTTTAACAAAATCCTGGAGAGTGAGAGGATGCCTGATGAGTGGAGAAGCAGTGTACTGGTCCCCATTTTTAAGAACAAGGGTGATGTGCAGAGCTGCAGTAACTACAGAGGTATAAAGTTGATGAGCCACACCATGAAGGTATGGGAAAGAGTTGTTCCATGGACCACCATGTTTGCAGATGATGTTGTAACCTGTGGTGAGAGTAGAGAGAAGGTGGAAGAGAACCTGGAGAGATGGAGGTTTGCATCACAGAGGAGAGGAATGAAGGTAAGTAGAGACAAGATGGAATACATGTGTGTGAATGAGAGGGAGGCAGGTGGAAAGGTGAAGGTGCAGGGAGTAGAGGTCGTAAAGGTGGATGACTTAAAATATCTTGGGTCAACCATCCAGAGCAATGGACAGTGCAGAAAAGAGGTGAAGAAGAGGGTGCAGGCAGGATGGAGTGGGTGGAGACGTGTGTCAGGGCTGATGTGTGAGAGAAGGATAGCAGCAAGGGAAGGGAAGGTTTATGAGACCTGCTATGATGTATGATTTGGAGACTGTGGCTCTGTCTAAAAGACAGGAGGCTGAGCTGGAGGTGGCAGAGATGAAGATCCTGAGATTTTCTTTGGAAGTGATAAGGATGGACAGGATTAGAAATGAGCAGATCAGCGGGACAGTGAAGGTGGAACAGTTTGGAGATAAAGCCAGAGAGGCCAGGTTGAGATGGTTTGGACGTGTGTTGAGGAGGAATAGGGGATATATCGGACAAAGAATGCTGGAGATGGAACTGCCGGGCAGAAGGAGAAGAGGAAGACCTCAGAGAAGGTTTATGGATGTAGTGAAGGTGGACATGGAGATGGTTGGTATAACAGTAGAGGAGGCAGGGGATAGGGCAAGATGGAGGCAGATGATCCACTGTGGCGACCCCTAAAGGGAGCAGCTGAAAAAAGAAGAAGAAGAAGATCTCAAATGTAACCAAATGTCTGTAGCCTAGGAGCTCCTTAAAATAACAGTATCTGGAATGTGTAAATGTCTTTCCAAAATAAATGGATTTTAAAAATATGTTTCCATAGCAAAAGTATGTTCCTCAGATCTTTGGAAAAATAGTTGTACATTTTATGTATTCTTGGGTCATTGAACCCTTCAGTAAAACACCTGGCATCATAAGCTCCCATGATTTTGTATTTGTTTACACACTTTCTTTATGTTATCTCCTCAAAAAGCTATTTTCCATACTCTGGTTTAACTGTTGTGGACTTTAAGACCTGTAAGTTTCAATGTTCTCTGTGTTTCTACATCAGCTGGTTCCAACTTAAATCCCTATCTGGTGCTGCTTCTTCTACTTCCATTACTTGAATATAAATAAGTATTAAGATAAATGTAATATATAAATATGACCAGTCCTGTTGTTTTAGAGTGGTTTACTTTCATACTTGAATTACTTCAATATGTACACAATAATCAATCAAGTATTTTAGAAGCTACTTATCACAGTTGCATAGAACCACTTAACTTTTAAAGTAAATAAAACATCTACTTTGTTTTAAACGCTTTAATTGTTTCAAAGTCTTAATTGATGAAATGGAGACTAAACCTGTATATTATGTGGAGGTCTCATTTTCCACCTTATTTAGATTTAGTTTTTTTTTTAATGAATGAAATAATGATCAAGTTTAAGTTTATTTGTAAACACATGCAAAAATGTGGCCCAGAAGAACCCATCACTGGCTTGCTCTCTACACCCAATTTCTACACTGTCAAAAAGAACTCAATTTAAATTTCTTGTTACCACATTAAGACATTTTTATGTTAAACTGATGAGACATTTTTACAGTGTAGGTAGTGACAATGTAAACACCTGAACAGAATGGCATAAGGTTGAATTTTTGTTCTGCTTACAGGTGATAAACTGATTCATCAACTGACTATTCATTACTATTTTATCAGCTCTTCAGAAATAAGTAGCATTCTATATTCTGTGAGTCACAGTTTCAAGCATCACTACTGTTAAACTAGAATTGAGTGATAAACTAAACCAAAACAGTTACCAAGTATGGGTACAAATACAGACTACAGTCCATATGTTGTAGTTTATCAGCCCCCCTCTATTCCATTCATTGTTGATCAGTGTCTGTCTGTAGGACCACTGATATTATTAGAGTGGTGGTACTGAAATGGTATTGTTACTGGTAGTATGTGGTGCTGGTATGATTGCATTAGTCAACTTTTACTGGGACTGTGTCCACCACCTAAAAATCTCTAGACAGCAGTTATTCTGTGGTGAGAAACTGACCATCAGTGAAGGGCTAGAGGAGGGCAAATACAAACACAAAGGTGAGTTGCTGTCTCTAACTGTGCACATGCAAGGTGGAGTCATAAGGGAGGAGTTTCTAAGTAGGGACAGTACATGTTTCCATGACAACACATCCTGAGGAATGAAAGGGAAATATCTGTGTGACAGTATGGGTGCAGCCAGTTATTGACACAGGAATATGTTGATAATGTGGCTTTGACGCAACCATAATTTAAGGAGTAGTGCAGATCAAATAAACTATCCAAGATGCCACAAGATCTATGAATCAGACTCAAACACACACACACACACACACACACACACACACACACACACACACACACACACACACACACACACACACACGCACACACAGAGAGAAGAACACTGTTAAAATAACACCAGAGGAACACAGAACACCACAGTCAGAAGAGCACAGTTAGAAGAACAAAGAGAACACAGATTGATCACAGAGGAACAAACAAGTACATTATTAGAAAACAGAGAAGAACACAGTTATTGAAAAATAGAAGAGCACTTTCAGAAGAACACAGTTACAAGGACAGAAGAACACTGTTAGTAGAACACAGCTAGAAGAACACAGAAGAACAAACTTAGAAGAACACAATTAGAAGAACAGTGCTGCAAGAGCACAGTTAGGGGAACACAGGAGAACACTGTTAAAAGAACAGAAGAACACAGTTAGAGGAACACAGTTGGAAGAGCGTAGATATGAGGGAACACATTTGAAAGAGCACAGTTAGATGAACACAATTAAAAGAACACAGAAGAGCACTGACAGAAGGAACACTGTTAAAGGAACACAGAGCACAGGTTTGCTTGGTGACACTGTGTGAACTCCAGTCACTGTATGGATTTGTTCATCAACAGCTAAGATGATTTACTATATAATGAAAGACTGATTAGATTAAGAGTCACCCACCCTGCTCCTGGACAGCTACCTTCCTGTAGACTTTAGATCCAGCCCATCAGCAGTTCTTGATTGGCTGAATGGGGTGTGTTAGATTTGGGTTGGAGTTGAAACCTGCCAGAAGGTAGCTTTCCAGGAGTAAGGCTGGTGATGCTGGATAAAACACACTGGAATAGAATTGCTTTTCTTACAGTAGAAAGAATAAAACCAACCTTCTCTGCTGAGATAAACAACTCAAAGAGGGTAATTTTACCGTATCTGCCAAACTAGCTCCTGACTTAAACTGTAAGTTAATGTGAATAGATTTTTTGAAGCAATTTTGGTCAAATCATTTATTCATTATTTAGAGTGTAATGAGCAGCAGTGCATTCAAATTATTATAGATGGATACGTTGGAAAAAGCTCCCAGTATTTCTGTTTCATCAGAGCCTCATATCCAAGCCATGGGTAAGGATGTTCTGGAGATAGTTACCTCTCAGCAAAATGAGAAGATGTGTTTTGATGAATGCTTTAAATTTAACTGTTTCATACACAGAGCAGACCTGTTTTTTGGAAGGTGGTGGACATTAAGCTATATGATGCATCACAACACTCCAATCATTTTTCTTGGGATCAAGTAGAATTCCTGGAAATTGGAAGAAACAAACTCTTGAAAGTGGGCACAGAAAATCAGGTGAATACCTCCAAATGTTTGAGGACACCTTTTCTAATGAATGCATTCAGCAGATTCACAGCTTGCTTACTTCCTTTAAATAAATACTGCCAATAGAACTGGACTCTCTGAAGCAGATAAACACTAATCTATTGGCAACGTGCTTAATGTCTAGAATTGGTTTTAGATCTTTAACATGAACATTGCTCGCTGCTCTGGGATATACAGCTGTAGACTTTGGCACAAGAAAAGTCACACTTAGGACACCTAGCATCCTGAGGAAAGACTACCACAGAAAATTGTTTGCAAATTCAGAAATACACCATTGCCATGAATTTTCCAGATTTTCTTTGAATAGGGAGAGTGTATAAGGTTCACAGTATATCACTTCACATTCACTATTCAACTATGCCAAGGTAAATTCAGTTTCCACTTTGAGGAAACCTTGAGGAGAGTGTTTTTGAACTGAGACAATGAGCACAAAGTATAATGTAAGAATCTTAATGTTAATATCAGGAAAATTACAAAGTCACATTTCCAGCCCTTTTTTTCCTCCGTTCTCTCCAAAATCAGGGCGTTTTTGTGAGGGAAATGTATGCACACAAGTACCCACACACACATATACATTTACACACACTTACATCTACAGCCCCTCCCAGCCACACCTCTCTCTATATCGCAGTCACTTAATAAAGACCAATGCCAGGTATCTGCCTCTTCAGAAGAAAAATTACTGTTCTTTCTTTATCACCACACCACGACTCTCCCATTCAATTACTCCCATAACCACCCCCACACTCTTCAGACACCCACTTCAGTCCAACATTGAGCTGCGTCTGCATCCTTTAAATTCTGAGATTATTATCCAATATTCAAGACTGATTCCAGAGCACAGCTTCTTCAAGATGGAACTCCAATTATCTTGGATTATCCTGATCTTCACAATTTTCATGACTTCAGGTAATACCGGGCTCTATTCTTTTTTATTGTTTTTCCTTAATTAATAATATTAATGATAAAGTAATAGTTTACACTCTTAAAAATAAAGGTTCTTCAAGTGATTCTGTAAGCAATGCCATAGAAGAACCAATTTGTCTTCAAAGAGATGTGTAAAGAAGAACCTTTTAAAAGTTTGTTAACAATTTAAATTCCCTTAGCTCTTTTAGAGCATTCTTTATGGCACCTAAAGTAATTGGAATGGAATTGGTATGAAATCACTTAAATATCTCTTTTAGGCACCTTTATTTTAAAACGTGGGGAATTTCATTCCCATGTCATTCCAATGTTGTTTTCCATTTTTGTGCCTGCAGTTCTATCATATTAAATTAAATGAATAATCTGAATTTTGATAGATGTAACACACACCTGATGAGGATTATTTTGCCTTAACTGGACTAAATATGCCAAATAAAAATGTGCAAATTATGCTTTTCTTTATACAGTTATGCTATTTCTTCAATATAGTTTTTTAACTAATCAAAAAATTCTTGGCTATTTAAAACAACATGCCTCATCGGTCTGTTACATGAACTGGTCTTTTTAGTTGATGTGTTGTTTTATTTGTTTTAGTCAGTTCTGAAGAGAAATTTTAAGGCACTTTGTATCAGTATCCCTTAGTGGATATTGGATATGTTTTCTGAGTTTATTAGAGTCACATACTGACCAACAACCAACAAATAAATCTTTCTGTTGATGGGGTAAACAACTGTTCACATTTATTATGATACATGTTCTGATCATGATCTGAATTGCATATTATTGTTATAATTTATGTTATTTACCAAAAACTCAAATATGTATAAAATTTGATACACTTTACTTTAAAGGGGTAACAATTTTCCAACCTTGTGACACCCCACATGAGCCTGATAAAAACCTGGGTGCCTAATCAATTTAGATAAACAGTAGCACTATGTCTGATACTTCTAATTTAGTGACTATCTCTGTGGCTTGAATGGCAAACCATGGGTACTGATGTCATTCAGAAGTTCTGAATAATTTTGCACTCTTTGCAGGGCCTCCTGCAGCTGCTGGTCCTGTCAAAACCACACGAGAAGCCACTAAGGCTCAGACGACCCCACCTATCCCTCAATATGCCTTTTTCATGTGCTTAGAGATTACCAACCGTATCTACAACAGTTCCCTCCTCAGTCCTGAATCAGCTGACTATAAAAATATGTATGCAGAAGTTAGCTCTGCGGTAAGTACTTGAATCAAGAATAATGAATATTTGCTGCATTAACTGTATTCAGAGGTCATTTTGTTATGTTTTATTTCAAAATGGGTTCAATTCATTATTCCCTCAAAATTCACACACAATAACACACAAAATCCCACAACGACAAAGTGAGAAAGGTTTGTTTGAAATCTTAGGAAATTTATATATAAATAAAAAATAAATAAAACACAAAAATCTATCATGTACATAAGTATTCACAGCCTTTGCTCTTCTGCAGAAAAACATCCTCATGGTATGATGCTGCCACCACCATGCTTCACTGTAGCAATGGTATTGGCTAGGTGATGAGCAGTACATGACTTCTTCCAGACATGGTACTTGGCATTCAGTCCAAAAAGTTCAATCTTATTGTTTCTCGTATTCTGAGAGTTCTTTAGGTGCCTCTAGATGGGCTGTCTTCTACTGAGGAGTGGCTTTAATTTTTGGCCACTCGACCACACAGGGCTGATTGTTGGAGTGCTGTAGAAATGGTTGTCTGTCTATAAGGTTCTGGTCTCTCCACAGAGTAATATTAGTTCTTGGTCACTTCCCTGACATAGTCCCTCCACGATGACTCAGTTTGGCCGGGCAGCCAGCTCTATGAAGAGTCCTGGTGGTTCCAAACTTTTTCCATTTACAGATGATGGAGGCCACTGTGCTCATTGGGAACTTCAATGCATTAGAATTTTTTCTGTGTCTGTGTGGGCTACAGACAATTCCTTAGACTTCATGGCTTCATGGCTCTACTATGGGACCTGCTATGTGTGCCTCTCCAAATCATGTCCAACTGAACTTTCCACAGGTGTACTCCAGTCAAGCTGTACAAACATATGAAGTATAATCAGTGGAAAGTGTTTATTTTTTAAGAAATTAGCCAAAATATCAAATATCACTTTGTCATTGTGGGTTATTGTATGTAGAATTTCGATGGAAAAATGCACTGTATTTTTAAAAGCAACAAACTAAAAACTACAACTACTACTAGCTACAGAATAAATAATGTGTTGTTATGAATATTAAGTAAGTAACATAACATTTGCAGGTAACAGTAGTAACAATACAGTACAAATGAAGGCTCAGTAAGCCTGTCTGTTGTGTACATGTATGGAAATATGGTAAAATATGAATATTGAATATTGTCTGTGCAAAGAGATATGAATAGAATTTGTTTCTGCTATTGTTCTTGTGATACTGTACTCACACTTTCACTATAGTACAGTTTATACTCTTTTAATTGAGATAGATAGTGGTACAGTGTCCAAACATTCAGGATAGTACAGTTTCTGTTCTTTTGAGTTAGAATGTGAGGCAGCACTTATACTTTCAGTATAGTGCAGTTTCTGTTTTTTGTTTTTTTTTACCTGAGTAAATTGTGGTACAGTATCAGTACTTTTAATATAGCAGTTTCTACCATTTTCATTGAGTTAGACTGTGATTATGACAAGAACAATGAAAGGTGCAATTATATACATGTAATGTTAATACATGCTAAATGTATCCCTGCTTTGGTTTCACAGCTGCAGGAAATCTATAACTGCTCCAAATGTGACACACGGACATCCTACCGAGGGGTTGCAGCCATGACCTTCAGGTATTACCTTAAGACTTCATTTACTACTATAATCATTCTATACTCATTACATGTAATTACTAATCATTAGTTAAGGCCACTGTGTAAAATATAGCACATATTAAAAAAAATACTAAGCTTGAGAGTAATCAGCCAGAAATTTTTTGTGAAAAAACAAGATTGAAATCTGATTACATGAAGCTAAAAACTGCGAGTGAAATAGTGAGAAATGAGTGAAACAAGCTCCACACATTGATGTACAACCGCAGCACATTTTCATTTGTTAAAGAGCAGTTGCAGCTGCAAATGTTCTGCTTGTCTCAGAAGGACTAATTCATGTGTTCAGCATAATAGAGACCCCTGTTCCTCTCACCAAGGCCAGGGGAGTTGATTACCATGTGAGTTCTCAAAGACATGGCTAAGGCCTGTTTGACTTCTGTCATCAGTCTACCTGTGCAGAAAGAGATCTTGTGCTTTTCTCCTTTGTCCCTTTTTGTTTTGCTCAGTTCACTGGGTCATCACTACAAGAGTAAACTGAACCTAAAGGAACTCAACATGGAGTTAGGTTTGCTGAATCTATAAACTGAATCTATCCATGATTTCTGATATGATTTCTTCGGTCCTGTGCTTGATTATAGCAATGGATCTGTGATTGCAAACTCCACCATCGTGTTCCAGACTGTGTTTATCAATGCCGTTGTGGTCAAGAGTCTTTTCAATCTTCAACTCCCGAGCAATGACATGATAAAAGGCCTGAAAATCAATCGCAAATTTACACAGGGTAAGAATTGACTTCAGTTTGAATGGGTGAGGCTAAACGTCTGTAGTCTAAATAGGTGTATATAGCCTACTGTTTCATAGTTCAGTCAGGCACCTTTTCTGGAATCTGATCATTTCAATGAGATTTCCCCTCAAAAATAATAACTCCAATCTCTCCACAGAGGCAGTTACACCAGTGCCAGCTGCAGTACCTACTACTGGCTACACCACCACCACACCTCTCACAAGAACAACCCCTACCACTAAACCAGCAAACACAACAACCACCCATAATACAACCACAGTGACCTTAAAACCCACCAGCAAAACCACAAATGCTTCAGGTCCAACTAGCAGAACCCCTGCCCTCCTTAACTCCACCACATCTCCATTTAACTACACATCCAGACACCCATCAGGGGTCAAATCTACCACCACAAAACTATTTTCCACCACAACCATAAGCCACGCAACAAACACCACTGCCATTCCCTCTACAACTAGTCCCACATCCACCTCTACTTCCACCTCCACTTCCGACTCCACCTCCAATGTCACCTCCACCACAAAAACTAGAAAAACCGAAGCCATTAGATTACCCACCACGAATGCGCCAGTGAGTGGAGGTGGGATTTATTACTACAGAGGAGTTCCAGGGTGGGCCATTGCTTTACTTGTGCTGGCCTGCGTCATTCTGCTGCTCCTCATTATCCTCCTCATCATCACGGTGAGCATAATCTTTACATTCCTGTTACTTTATAGTTTGTTCGGTTTGTGCTTTAGCATTGTTCTCTCAGACATGAACAGTAAACACTGTATTTTTCATGTGCATAAATGAAGTCAAAATATGGACTCAATGCTCCATTCATTAACATGGTCTGAAGCAGTTGGCTGTTTTGGCAACTACAGCAAATTTTGGCTTTCCAGATGAGTGGGAAAAAAACATGTTGCTCTAAAAATATTTTCTTATTCAGGAGGCAATTTCTGATATATTCAGCATGAATTTAAAATTGTATTAAAAGTTCAAAATACACATTATTTTGCAGTCATATGCAAAAGTCTGGGCCCCCTTTATATAAACCCTGTGTTGTGGATCATCTACAGGAAAAATAAGTCTTGTAGTGGATTATTATAATATGCAGAAGTCTGTTTCTGTAGAAGTTGTCATGCCCATTTTCATCCAATTCAAGCACACAACTCACTCTTTGCAAAAATATTTGTTCTACAGAATTTCATGTTAAAGTATACACTGTTATGATATGTGTGACCTTTATCATGTGTAGGTATTAAAAATATATCTTCTCTCTCTCTCTCTCTCTCTCTCTCTCTCTCTCTCTCTCTCTCTCTCTCCTGTCTCTTATACACATTGGTGCTGTGGGGAAAAAGAGCCAGAACCTGTAGCCCCACAACCAGAGCCGCAGCACACTCCTTATCAGAGAAAAACTTTCAAAGAACCACTTTCTACTCCCAGTTACAGCCCTCAGACACCCCAAAAGAGCCCCATGCCCTCCTTTCCCTATGTAAGAGAGCCTGTTTAAAGTCAAATATGTTCTAGTGTGAAGAACTAAAGTTGACTGTGTATGACATCATTAAGTACATCATGATTTTGTATTTTATTTCCAGACTATTTTGGTTTAGCTCTGAATTCATTTAAAAACAATTAACCATTTATGAAAGATGCATTTTCACAGTATTGAAACATGTGAAATAAAAACAACATACTTAACAATAACTTATATTTTAAAGTAGCCTGAAAGATGTGTAGGACAAAAAGAATGCAGACCCTATTCCAGATTATTATATTGTTTTTTTTGTTGCTCTAATAGTGTAAAAAACTAGCTGTATCATGACAGCGTGTATAAACTGGAACCTTTATTCTTATGTGATATGATTATTTTAAAATATGATTATAATATTTTTTATAGTATTTTTATCAATGAATCTATCATCTATTGTTTGAAACATTTATTAATCAAACTATTCTGGCTTTAGTTTCTCTTTCTTTGCAGAATAACTGCAAAATATGAACATACAATAGAGCACTTGAAACATGAAACAATAAAACAATATTTAGAATTATATAAGCACCCGCTAGTATTTTTAGTAGCCAATACAATCTGTTGTAATGACAGTGTACTGAATAATGAATCATAAGCATACTTTTGATTTAAGCTGAGTTTCTGATTGGCTTCTTCAATACTATGCGAATGACAATAGAAGGAGTTAACTGAAATGTAGATCATATTCATGTGTATTCATGATATTCCATTCTAAATCCATAGGGATTAATAGAATTGGTCCCAACTTTCAGCTATAATACTTTTTGGAAATTCCATTTTTTGGAGCTTGTCTGTTGGTAGATTTGCCCACTAATCCTCAACAGTATTTATGAGGTCAGAAAATTATGTTGGACTTTGCTGTAACAAAAAAGAAAAACAGAGTGTTTCCATTCCATCCAGCATACAATTGTCCAAAAAAATGTTGGCATGCTGAAGCATTAACATTTCATTCACTGGAATTAAGAGGACTGGTCCAATCCCTGAAAAACAACCACATAACATTTTCCCTCTCTCACCAAACTTTACAGTTGGCACAGTGCAGTCAGACAATTAAATGTATCCTGTGGCATTCACCAAATAGATCCGACTGTCAGACTGCTGGCTCCCGGTCTCACAGTTTTATGCTGATGTTAAAACCAGAATAAGCAGGCATTATAGAGCCAGCAGAACATTGGCAACTTCTATGCACAATGCACCTCAGAACTCAGTGACCCCATTCTTTATTAGGTCTGTCACTTTTTGAGTTGTTGTTGTTCCGAAATGCTTAAACTTTATAGTAATAACAGTCACAGTTGATCATGGAATATCTAGAAAGTACCACACAAGTTCAGTAAGCGCTTTACAATGACCTATTCTTGATAATGGGACAGAAACACCTGAAGAGTTGTTATATAGTACTTTTGTCCATATAGTGAATGTTTCCCATTCATTGTACACACATTAATGTGAAATTTCTAATATACAAAAGTTATTTAAATAAAATATCATCACATCATATAAATGAATATGATATCAATTTAAAATAGTGATAAACTATATGTAAAAAATACTGTTAAAGTCTAGCTGCATTTTAGAGATACAAGGCTTTTTTTGTGAGACTACATTTTTCAGTAAATACTACAAAAGATTGTTTCCACATATACCCTTTGTTACAGTCCATGTAAGAGAATGAATTCTCTTAACTGGCTTCCTGTAGCTGCTCACATCAGATTCAAAACCTTGATGTTGGGATAAGAGTGTCTGCCAAGTACCATAAATGTAAATGTAACATGTGACATGATAGTTTGGGTCATGTTCAAATATATTCGCTTCAGGTTTTTAGCTTTCCAAGACTTACATTGTTCATTACTCTATGGGGTTAATTGCTCGCCACATTGTTGAGCAGGAGGATCCAACAAAGCCTACATTAAACCGGACAGGAATATATGTGAACCCAGAGCTGATGAAAACGGCAACAACATAGTCAGAGAGGTGTGTGGTGTGTTCTCTTTTTGCACAAACGGAACAAAAGCACTGAGCAAAACCAAAAGACAATGAAAAACCTGCTCCACCTCCGGTGATTTCTTTAAGGCTGCTGCAGAACAACCAGTGAGTTAGTAGGCAGAATGCATCTATTCAGTCTAGTTTTCTGAAGCAAGCCACAGCATAATACATCAATGAATCTCAATCAACTGGGCTGTAGCACCATAAGAAAAACAATGCTTTCAGAAGGCTTTTCACTGCTTCTGTTTGCCCAACACTTATACCAGAACTGTTATACAATCACTCTTTATGCTACAGGCAAACAAAGTTGTGCTTGGCTTTTTCATTTACTTAGGATTAGAGGTTGATTCTGTCTCTTTTCACCCATAATAAATTCCTCGAACTTTCTGTGTGTCTCAGCACTCAGTGGGTCTGCTTCAAAGATATCACTTGGAGGCTTGCTTTACATAATGATATGAGATCAAGTTAAGGGAGGGACACTAGAGATGCTTTAGAAAACTCTCAAGCGTTCCCAGTCCTCGCTCCAAATGGACCAAATCAAAACCATTTAATACTTGAAAGCACCCTGCAGTCCAAGATCATCCAGTCACTTGATTATAAGAGTTTGTAATAAATTAATATGTATGATACTTCAGTTTTAATTTAGGTGGCTCAGACATCTGTTTTGCATTGTATTGGAGCTGCAGAAGCAGTGCTTTCTTCAGGAGTCCACTGGCTTCCAAGCAGTGAAGTGCAATGGCTGACAATGCTTGGTTGGAACAGAGCCAGTGATCCTCCTTGTGTTGGAGGAGACATGGCCAACCCTATTCACCCTCTTTTTCGTATTGATTCTGTGTGTGTGTGTGTGTGTGTGTGTGTGTGTGTGTGTGTGTGTGTGTGTGTGTGTGTGTGTGTGTGTGTGTGGTGTGTGTGCAACTAATGTTTTCCCACAAATTGAACTAATGGTAGGCTATTTGAGATGACAAACCAGAACATAATGCGAGTGTGAAAAATATTTGGTATCTTGAATCTAACTTGATTAGAAGCGTAAGCTCTGTGTACAAGATGAATCTTCCAAAGGGAAGAGAATAATCAAAAGCATTGAGTCCTCATGGATTTTGCCACAATATGTAATTGATTATGTCACAACTAAATGACTAATTTTACAGTATCTATAAAGTGTGAGCTGACACATCCCATTAGCAAATTGCTGATAATTACTCAAGACAGATAACCTCTACAAAATAAAGATGCTAAAAAGAGGTCTTATGGATGTCACAGAAGAACCTCTTTTGACTCCCTAATGAATGTTCTATTGGATAATTTAAACATATTTGAAACATATATCGGTGTGAAGAATCCTCATGAAGAACCTCAACATAATGAGGTTCTCTACTTCAGAACATATTTCCATAATAGGCATAATTCAGATTTTGTCTTCTCTCTGACAGATCAGGGCCCAGTGTTATAGATTCCTGAGGACTGTACAAATGCTGTGGATGCCTAATGCCCTTTGACACATCCTTTCCAACACCACTGCCTCCAGGCCATGATAAAGACACATGTACAGCTGTGAGTGTATGAACCCTTTGGAGTTATCTGGAGAGCTGCAACTATCATTCCTAAGATGTGATCTGAATTTTATCAGAAAACACAATAAAGACTGTTTCTCTTTATTTAACAAACACACATTTTACAGTATAGTACCTTTACATTTTACATTTTGAAGAGTCAAGGTCACTGATGGAAAAAGAATGTAAACCCTTTATTCAGTAACATATAGCTGATTTTCCATTTATGGTGATAAATATATTCTGTAGAGGCTGTGTGCTTTTATCTTCTTAGAGAACTTTTATTTTGGCATCTTTTTTTTTTAAATGATCTACTTATATCACCTTAAAGCAATTGAATGTAATTGAGGTTAAGGGTCCTGAAGGTTTGCTCTGTGACACTGCCTCCACCATACTTCAACGCTGTGTATGCAAGTATGCAGAATTGTATTTTCTTTCAGATAACAGTTTACACACATTTTAACAAACGAGATGGGCAGAAACAAAGATCCTGGACAGTTGTTAAAATAAACAAAAAAATAATCTGAGCACAAATTGTATTTTTTTTGCTAGTTTTCAGAAGCTACATATTCTTAGCCGACCACTCTTAAGGCTGTTGCTTTTGTAAGCTTTTCTTGCATTTGTGATCAATTTGTCTGAGCATGACTCATGACCTTTATGATTCTTTTTTAGCATTATGTGCTGTCCAATTTTTATTTCTGTTGTTCTCTGAAACTGTTCTGATTGAATTTTATTGCCTTTTGGAATTAAAAAAACGAAACTAACCTCTATTTAAATGGTATATAGCCTATCTGTTCTCAATAGTCTTTGTTCTTGTTGTAAAGGTTAAACTAAAAAATATAAGATTATCCCAGATGTTTGGTTATGTAAAGTCTTCCTGTTAAATAATTTTAGATCAGATGCAGATTTTAGGAGCTATTTATGAAGAAATGTGGATGACTGTATAATAACGGCCTTCTCATAACTGTATGTGAAATATTCTGAGTACTGTGTAGAAGTGATTTAGTTATTATTGAGATGTGGTTTATGCTATTTATTACTAAAGTATTTGAAAATGTCAAAAAATAGCCACAGAAAAGCTTGATTTGATTTGAATCTTACTGGAATGAAAGCCTTAGTTTGACCTATTTTAGGAGGTTTTCCCAAAGTGCTCCCAACATGATTTCTGTTAATGTTAGGTTAGGGATTTTGTTTCATTAATTAATTAATTTGTCTGCATTAAATAAAAAATACTATATATATATATATATATATATATATATATATATATATATATATAGTGTCTTATGTGTTTGTATTTATAGCATCTGTGGGAAAATAAGATATATATATATATATATATATATATATTTTTTTTTTTTTTTTTTTTTTTTTTTTTGGGGGGGGGGATAAATAAAAATCTGTTTATTGATTATAATGTTTCCCTTTGTATTAAATTGCTTTAAATTGTATGGTACATTTTAAAGTATAACTTCAACTATAACTTCAAGATGTTCATACAGAAGTTTTGGAGGCTGGATTCACAGATTCATTCATGGCTCGTATAATAATGCCATTTTATATAAGTACTAAATTTGGTGTTAATGTGTACTACAACGGATCCCTTCATTTTCCATTAATTAGCATCAAATGTTTAAATGCAATACCCTATTTCCACAAATTCTTTATCTGCTAATAGTATTTCAGGAGAGTGAAGGAATATTGATTGTTGCCAATGAGTTTGAGTCAAATATTTCCAGAATAAACACAAATAATGCTTTAATCTTTGAGTTTAGAGATTACTTTGCATCTCATTTATATGACAATTATTCAAATTAGAGATGTACCAAAATGAAAATTTGCGGCAAAACCAAAACCAAGCAAAAATAAACATTTGGCCATGTTTCTTCTGAGGTTTTCATAATGTTTTCTACTTTGTTCACTATTGTGTAATTGAATAATCAAATTTTCTTTTTGTATTGCATTTAAAAATACAATTTAAAAAACATTTTTTGAAGGCTGAACATTTTTTTTTTAACATTTTTTAACATCTCAAGCATTTACAGATCCATAACACATAAAGAATCGTTTGAAATAACAATTTGCACAATTACATGGTCTTTCTCCATGAAGGAGTGTGTTCTATACAGTTTCTACATTAGCTTCTGCATTTTTGATGTTTTTGGCCTTTTATCTGTCAGAAAGTAACAAAATACATTTTTTTGTAATCAAACTTTCTCGTTTCATCTAAGCCAGTTCCCACCCCGGCTCTGTTCCCATCAATGCCACAGTTGAGAAACAGCTAGCATGTGCTAGAAAACATTAAGTACATATGACAATATGTGTTGTTATGTGGGTTGTGAGGCTTACAGATCTATAAGTCTATGAAACCTGTTCAATATCATATATCAAGCAATGTATACTAGGGTGCCAACCTGAACAATTCCTGTGTGAAACCCTGGACAGATAAGTATAAAAACATTTGCACGTGCTGAAGATTTGGCTCTTTGGCCCTTGTTCTTTAATTATGGTTGTACAATGCAGTATATCAGCTTTAGCAAGATTGATGCAGTTCAAATCACCATCAAGTGAAAACCTAAGTTCACACCCTCACGCGTTCCTGCATCATAACTAATCTTTATTTCCTGCCTGTCACATCCAATCCGGCATTAAAGTGGCATTACTTACATTAACTGAAAGAAATTCCACTTGAAAATTAGTAAGGTAGTGATATCACCCGAGGGCCTGAAGGAAATTTAGATGTGAAAAGTCATAAAATAAAAATGTTCTTATTCTTATCTTATGGATCTTATCTATTTCCTGGCTTCATGACCACAAACAAATACAGAGTATGCCAAACAGCATATGGCCTGTAGGCCAAAAACATTTCTGCATTATGTAAAACAATTGACGTCTCTGAGCTGCACAAACGGAATCACGTCTGTTAGAAACACAACTATCAGTGCATTGTTTTTAATGTCCACTTAATGAATTACACATCAAACCACTAGAAACATCGTAACTGTACAAACAGCTATTTCTCCATAGTAATGCATATGGTCATTCCTCGATAAGCGTCATTTACATTGTGATTAATCAGCTCTCCACTGAGCAACAGATAACAATGAAGACTAAAAGGTCAAGCACACAATAGTAGGTGTAACCAAACACTATCCTCAATTGCTACCAAGGGAAGTGTTTCTCACAAGTTCGCCCACAGTTTTTACAATGTTTTAAATATGGATCAGCATTTAATAACAGCTGAACAGATGGAGGAGCTTCCATAACTGCACCCGCACTGCATTTAACCATCAATGGGTTCTTAGGTTCCATATAGTAGTAAAAATGTGCTAACACTTACTTTAAATAACTGAGTTATCATGGTAGTGTATTTGCTAAGAATGCATTAATATTAACATGATGCTGCCACAAATATTTCATGGTGGGGATGATGTTATCTTTTGGCCACATCCAACATTTTGTATTTAGGCGAAAAAGTTAAACTCTGGTTTCTTCTGACCAGAGTACCTTTTTTCATGTTTGCTGTGTATGCTACAAGCTGTGTAGCAAACTGCAAACAGGACTTCTTAATGTTTTCCTTTCAAAAAGGGCTTTCTTTTTGCCAGTCTTCAATAAAGGTGAGATTTATAGAGTACAAATCCACCTGAGCTGTGGATCTCTGCAACTCCTCCAGCATGCACCTTTCGGCTGCATCTCCGATTAGTGCTCCCCTTCCCTCCCCTGATTTTGTAAGTTTAGTTGGATGGCCATGTCTTTGTAGATTTGCCATACTTCTTCCATTTTCTGTGAATTTGGAGTTGGAGGGATGAAACTCCACTGAAAGTGTTTGGGATGAGTTGATGAAATGTTCAAATTTGTGGTGCAATTTCACTTCAAAGATGTATTTCCACTGTTCAGATTTGGATATATTTGTTCATTTGTAACTTTTTAAAAGTTTGTCATAATATAACATTATTGACTAAATTGTTACTTGCGCCTGCAGTCACAGAGGTTTCTGAATGAGTAGACCTCTCAGCCTACAAGTTAAATCAAATTCACGTTAATGATGGTGGTGATGTAATGAATCTGATATTGTGACATTGTGTGATTAATCAGAGTAGTAATGATAAGAGGGTGATGTAGAGCTGAATTACATGGCTTAAAAACATTGTATCATGTAATATCCAGGATTCCTTCATAACCTGTGATATTCTATTATGGCTTTATTTTAAGGTGTGAAACGTTGGAGAAAAAAGTCAAGTGTTGCACATAGTTTTGTAAATCCAGTTAAATAAGTCTGATTTTGTAATGTAATGCATCATGGTAGTCCAACATGGACTGTGTAACATCAAAGAATCCTAATGATGGTGCCAGAACCTTTACAAAACAAACTCAATTATTATACAAATTTGCAAAACTTTAATTACTGAATTAAAGAATGAAATAAATACAATCTTAATTGAAGAAAAACCTCACTCAACTTCCAAACTCATTAATCATAGTATTAAAATTCAAAAGTTCTTGCAAAGATAAACGGGGCTGTACCTTGTTCTATCTTTAGCTACGTTTCTGCGTCACAAGGTAATCACAGTGGCTTTTAAATGGGAATAATTAATCATCAACATTTAGCTTTAAGCAGGCAAATCATAAAAAAAAGTCATTGGCGGCAGACAAACACACACACACACACACACACACACACACACACACACACACACACACACACACACACACACACAGGTCTTGTAACTCCTTTTTGTAGTTTTTTACTTTTTGCATTACTTGAAGCTGGCAGTTGTTCTTTATACTGATGAACAGACCAATAGAAATGCACCAAAATGACCTAAATTAATTTTTTATCTATTTTACCTTCTCCTGTAAAGTTGCCATCATATAGATATGTACACATATAAATGCAGAAAGCCTGGATATATTTACATCTCAAAGTAGTTTTATGGATCAACACTTACATTGTAATGGCAGAAACACATACAAGTCGATTTTCACAATGTTTTACAATCATCATTTTTACAATGTCACTCCAGGTTCATCTGCTGCCATCTAGTGCAAACCAAAATAGAGTGCAACAATCCCATAATTACAGTGATAGTAGAATGTGCAGAATGCAGAAGAGAAACAAGATTTAAAAACAGAGACACTGCACCATTCCCTGACCTAAAATGACCATAGTGGTTTAGTCTATATAGGGACTATAGTGGCTCTGTTTCTGAGATACGGAACTGGATAAAAAAATATATCTGCTTTGAGAGTCCATTCATTTCATATAACATCTTGAATTGGGAAATGGAGCAGCCTTCATTTCAAGCGACAGCAGCCAAGATGATATCCTGAAATATGAAACACACACAGCCACAATTGTTCAGCACCCAAGAAACCCCTGCTTCTCAAATCGGGCGCCGTGCCTACACAATATTTAGATTTTTTTTGATGGTACCATTGTCTGAAACTGAAATGTCTGCACTAAAGAGAAATGGGCAATTTAAAATTTAACATTAACATTGTAATACATCAGAACATTGCTCCATTGCTTTTATGTCAAAGAAACTTGTCACAGCATCATCACTCTTAGTTATAGTTGTTAAGACTGGTTAAATCAGCCAATGGTATTGCTCTATAAAGAACACTTATACAGCTTGAATGTTATTGGATTGGAAAATTGGAAAAGTCCTGGGACATAAATAGGTCTTTTCCACCAACAGAACTCTGGTTCTTGAACTGGTTCTTGAACTGGTTCTTGAACTGTTCATGCTTAACAGAACTTTGGTGTTTTTTAGTGAACCATCCCATATTAAAACCACTTTTAGTGGAACTGAGGATGCATCACAGAATACGTCATCAACAGAGGGCATTGCCCAGCATCAGTAAACAGAAGTGAGAAGATGGCAGAGCGTACAAACTACCTGCGAACATTCGTGCTGTTACAGACGTTTGTCTCCAAAAAGCAAACATGGAAATGCACAGTGAACAGTTTGAACACTTAAATGGTTAAAAAGTTATTAAAACGTTATTAAAAGGTTATTCTCCATAATCAAGAATAGTGGAGAACGTCTTGTACGTGGGATTTTTTATTTAAAATGAAAAACTGAAATATATTACTATTACTTTTGTAGTACTTTTTACTTTTGCTAGAGTACTATGTGTATTTCAATATTAATATTCCTAAAGAATTGAATTTCAGGAATTCTGTGCGCAAAAGGTTAAAGTGATAAACAATACACTGTCATTATCTTTACATTCACCAGACATTTCCCTTAAGCTTTTCTTTAAACCAGATTAAATCTGAAGATTTTTGTAACTATAACTTAATTTTTAGTGCTATGTGTGGTTTTCTCAGTTATTTTACAATCACCTACAACCAGTATATCTTTCTGGACTCACCTATTATTTTTTATTCATAGCTTCAGAATTAGACAAACAATTTGCAACCAGAAAATGTGAACAGGATGTGCAGATTAGAATCATTTTAATTTTCTACAGTGATCTACAACCTACTTTGTTGTAAATTTTCATTGAAAACAAATTGATGTCAACATTTTTGAACACTGATATTCAGAAGTGCAGAAAAGTCAAGTGCATAAAAATAAAGTGCCATAAAACAATTCACATTTGACAATTTTGAAATTTCCAAATCTGATGGCTCCACCTCCTTCCTTTATGTACAGCAGCCTGTGGCCACAGTATCAGAATTCCCTTTTCAGAGGCTTTGTAACATTAACTAGGTGTTAACATGCTAAATTCCTATGCATCTCCCAGAATGTTCTCACTGCTTTTTCAGAACTCGAATAGAGAAGCAGAGAATGAGTCAGAAATGGTTTACCACCAGATGGTGCACTAAAATACTCTACCCACATTGTTTCACACTATAGTGCAAGTGTCTGATTATATGCGGACACTGATATTGTTAAAGATGTCTAAAGGTTATAGAACAAAATTGTTTGATTCAGATTAAATTTACAAGATTATATATTACAATATGCACCAATATAAACCGACATATTGGACATGGCTGTACAATATTCCTTCATTTTCAGGAATCACTGTTTGGTTTTGCAGCTCAGGACTTAGCTTCCACAAAGCACTGACTGAAGTGTCCTTGGCCACAGCCCATATTAAAAAAATGATTTCTCCCTTGTTACAGTGCCTAAAACGTATTATATATAAAACCTGTTCTGATTTGCTCTGTATAGTTTGAAACATGAATCAAATTGTTTAAGTTTAGTCTGACAAGGTTTTGAGGCTTCGTGCTCTCCTTATGCTTGTGTGGATCCTTTGGAAGTTGTCATGATATACTGATGTTCTGACTGACAGGAATAGAACAAGATTTAATCCTTTTCTCTGAAATCCTTTTCTCTGGCAAAACGTCTGTAGGCGGAATCATACAAAGGCGCTCATGGTTGTGACATCACAAGCATGAAGATTTCTCAGCATGCCATTTATGTATATGGGCTGGGGAGTGAACAGCACATTTTAAAACTATAACAATGTTCATCAACCACAAAATACTATTTTACTTAAAAAGATAAGAACAGTTTCTTTGAATATTTTCCATGATATGGTCCCTTTAACATAGTATTAAGGTCACCATGCTTTGGCCAAAACCTTTTCTCACTTAACAGTACATGACCTATTGCACAAACATGACATAATATTAGTAAAGAATGATTTGTCAGAAGTTGAAATGTACCTCCATCATTTGGGAGGTGGCTATGAGCCGAGTCTCTTTCACTGTTGTAGGTACAGCTGCACCAAATGCACTAGTTCTCAGCCCGATTCAACTCTCCATTGAAAACCTGCAACTGTCCTGAATTACAACCCCACAACAGTGATCCTTACTGATCCTAGCAAAACAGACACTATTTTCCAACAATATGTGAGGGATCACATGACCCTGGGTCAGACCTCTGCTATAGAGTCTATGGGCTCCACTTGAGGTTCAGTTGGAGGGGTGGGCACTTCTTCTACTACTGATTCTTCTACTACTGCTGGTGCTGGCTCTGGCTCTGGCTCCGGCTCTGTTATTACCACTTCCACCTGCTGAAGTTAATGAGATTCATTAAAAAACTAATGCAAATGAGGAAAGCAATAGAAGATCAAACACACTACTGATTATATGAGTGTCTAATCAATCATTTAAAAAAAGATCAAACAATAAAAATGAATGTAACTGAACCCTAATGTAACGCAAAGTACTTTAAAAAGTATTTTTCATTGAAGTGAAAAAAACAAAAACAAAAAAACAAACCAAAACAAAAAACAAAAATCATACACTGTGCCAAGACAAAAAAAGTGAAAGTAAAGGCTCAACAGATGGCCATGTCTTTGCGTAAATATACCTGTAGTCTGTTATACTCATGGTAATTTTATTATACTTGTCATATTTCATTGTATACTCTAATGTTCTAGCATTGGATTATGTGGTTGCACGTTCATGTTAAACACATGTGATTTCAAGATCAATTTCTTGTATGTGTAACAAATCTGTTCAAATAATAACACCCGAAGAGTAACTACAGGTTTGACCTGCAAGACAAACAGGATGATTTCCCATTTATATCCAGCAGAGATGGATGGAAGTGAGGTGTGCATCTGCATACCTGAGTCGGAACGATTTCAGGTTGGGCTGCAGTACGTTCTGTGCGCTGACTCACTCCAGGCAGCTGAGAAAGGACAGAACATCAGTCTTAATTTTATTCACACTTCATTCTTAATATTATGATATTAGAGCATCTTTTTTTCTGGATATTAACTTGACTATAATTTAATTTGTGATATTATTGTCACTAAATATTATTGTCATAAAAATAGCATTAGAGCCTCATTCTGCTATTAATTGTATTAGAACTTCATTTTATACATTAAATATGGCCATTTGGAAGTGTATTATGGGCATTAATATTTTTAGAACCTCTTTTAATGTTAATTAAAAGCCCTTAACAATGCCCAATTTCACTTTTTCAATCGGTTCATCATTCTGGACTCATATAATAAACATAGGATATTAATGATGCTCTGATTAATGATAATCTGAAACATGTGAAGACTGATTTTATAATACAATCATAAAGAGAGAACAGGGTTCAATCAAGAGGATTTTTCACATGCTGGATCCTTCACAAACAATAAATCAGGGAGAGAATATCAGACAGCACTTGCATAGTGTTGTCACATACAAAAAGTGTAAACACTCAGACCTTCTTCAGCATTCTCATGAGGTACCAATAAATATACTGAATAAAAGTGCTGTGCTGATACTCTTTTCCTGATTTTATATTACTTAAGTGTCGCTGACCTGCAGGCCTCCTTTAGCCAGAACATTCAGTCCAAACAGAATCGTCACAATGCAGACCACCAACTCCACCACCAGGAACAGATCCAGAGTGGCCAGCAAGCCATCAATCAAGAGCTAAATGCCAATCAAGAGCCAACAAGAGCACAAACATGATTAAGAAATAAGATACTTACACAAAAAAAAACAATTATTCCTCAGTCACAGCTCCTTAGAGTAACTACACAAACATGACGTGATATCCATATAGTAGGATTTAAAGTCAACTTGAAATCAAAATGAACCTTTTATTAATCACTTTTTAGGGTTTTGTGCTCCTTTCATAAACATTAAAAATAGGTAAAAAAAAAAATAAAGAATGGCAATTCTATTACCTATTTATGAGATTAGAGTAGAATGCTAGGGCTCAACCATTGACAATGACCTTGAACACTTGTTTGGCTGTTCTAGATTAAATACAGATATCTGAGGACTGTAGAAAGATGTTCTATGTTTTATCTAAAGCTTGTAACAGATATCAGCCCATGGGCCAATAAAACTGCTACAAAATGACTTGGAAGAAAATATTTTACACTGACCTCTACTGAAAGGTGAGAACAGGTTTTTTGCTTTCTCCTGTTGAGTTGAAATTTTGCATGAGAAAGATGATGTACAGTACTGTACTAAAGATTTAGACATCTGTGAAAATAAGAATTAAAAAGCTGGGGAGGAAGTATAACACTGTACGTCACAGTGCGGAATCAGAAGGCATTGATTCATGTTGACTTTAAATACAAAGCTCTGAAGCTCACTCATCCCACAGTCAGTTAAAGCTTTCACATCATGTTCATGAATAATTACATGGCTGTTTGGCAGAGGTTTTGCGGAATCATTTTTTAGCACAGTGCAGTTTTTAGAACACTGACCCAAAGTGCAAAACCAGCAACACGACAGCAACACAATACCAGTTAATCTCAAAAACAAACAGCTTCACCAGCTCCACTGTCTTATTGGAATTAGTCATTCACAAACAATCTGTGCAAATCTATTACTTTAACTAATAGGACTGTATATTAAAGGAATGGTTTGGGAAAAATCAAACTTACAGTTTTCTATTTAGCCAGATGTAGCTGATCAGCCAATACATGTTTGGTGTCCAAAAATTGCTTCTTTAATTTGCAACAATGAGGCTTATACTGCTACACTAGCACTAGAAGTCAAAAGTCACCCAAACTTTTCCTGCAAACACAAAATCACATCCTGGTGTTGATTACAGAAAATTAGATGTACGGATAAGGTTTAGAATTTAATATTAAAACTAAATATTAAAATATAATGTAGCCATTCATGGGTGTGATTTACAAAAGTTTTCCAAAAAACATTATTAAAGTTAACTCACAGATATTCATTACAATATTGTTAAATGTCTTCCAATAGTTTTAGCAGCTTTTTGTGAAAAAATATTTTATTACTGTCTTTAAAGAACATTTGAATTATTATATGTATACAGATACAACAAAAATGAACAGATATGTGAGCATGTACAGAGAAGCCGTAGCAACCATGAAGGGGCAGAAGGGTAGCTGTGACCTGGAAGTAAGAGGTGACATGAAGGTCTCTGCCTCAAGTCTCTGAACCAACAGGTTTTGACTAAAGAGACTTTGAGCAAGGCACCTAACCCAGAAACTGCTCCCTGAGCACCACAGTTGAGGCTGCCCATCGCTCTGGGCACACATGCTCACTGTCTGGACAGATTTGTTAAATGCAGAAGCAAAATTCCATCTATGTCCATGATTATAGTTTACAACAAGTCATACTCACAAGTTTAAACCACCTTACTGAAGACCTGAACGTGACTTAAGTGGGTTATTTTATGTGCCTATTTTTTCGACTTGGGTGACTACAGACATCTGGTGTTAATTACCAACCATAGACTCATATCTCCCTTGTTAAGGAAGCAAACTCCTGACACCTGCCTAGCTGATCTGAGGGAAAGTGTGGAAAACTGTGTAACTTTGATTTTTCATCAAACTATTCCTTTAAATTACACATAATAAGAAGCCAGTTATTACAGACACTGAAGAAGCAAAATAAACATGACCACACTGAAGTTTACTGTGCACTTGAAACACTGAGGGAACTGAACTACTTCTTCCTTTTGCTAGAACAAAATAAATGCTCTGAATATGAAAAGAAAAGGTGTCTGAATTTGTGAAATTGTGAAACACTACACAACTCCACATTCACTTAACTCAGCAAATTCCAATTTAGGCTGTTAAGCAAATTCATGCATTACAGAACCTAAAATACAAGAGTGGGTTTTACTTACTTTACAGGTTCTTTCGACCGTATAAGTGCATTTCTTGAAACAAAACTGTTGCTTTGGGAGAGCAGACACAAGAGACAAAGCCGAGTTAAATTTTGCAAAATACCAAAGACATTTGCAAAATTTAACTCTGAACTAAAGCCCTGTCTGAAACCATTCTGTAGAAACTGTTACAGTTTTTTAGAATTGCTGATTTGAATAGTTATTTCTCCAGCATCAAAAAAACCTGTACCAAGTGCAAACTATCAGGATTTTACATGAAATTATAAAATTGTACTTCTTTAAATGCTAAATCAAGAGTTTATAGCAAATGAAGTTTATTTATTTTTGGACATACAAGTCCTTTTTTTGCCTTTTGTCCACTATATGTCTACCTACCAACAAGCCCCTTCACTGTTTTTTCAGATGTGCCAAGCACCTCAGACATTTTGTTTAGTATGTGGAAAACAAATGTATAAATGTAATCAAAATATGAAATAATAAAAAGTAACAACAATGAAAAACAATATAACTGTAACGTAATAGGCAGTGGTGGCTCATTGGGCTATTGATGAGAGAGTTTTAGGTTTGATACCTCGGTTTGCTAAGCTGTCACTGTTGGGCCCTTGAGGAAGGCCCTTACTTAACCTTCCAGACTGACCACAGTGAATTGTGTGTTTGTACTAGTATAAATGTGTTTTCACTGCATGGATGCTTAAAAAGGTGTCCAAAACAAGTTGTCTTGTAAGTAGTTGTCTTGGAAGTTGTTTGAACTTTAGTCAGGGGGAAAAAAACTCACATCCTGCATATTCCCAAAACTGTATGTTTGAGCCCCTCAGAACCGCATACATACCAACCCAGAGCTCTATCCCTTTCTCCTCCACAATTACTCTTCATACAACTAACATAAGAAATGGCCTGTACTACAAATATGCACACATATTGGCCTCAACACAACCTCTAAATGCTCTACTTTCTGAACAGACTCAAAAGATATTAAATATGCTAAAATTATAATAAATAAAAATAACTAGTTCATTGTGTGTGTGTGTGTGTGTGTGTGTGTGTGTGTGTGTGTGTTAGCACTTCAACACTCTCTAGCAGGAATGCCAGTATTAGCTGTTGGAAGACCTGAACAAATCTATACTGTGTCAGGAGTACACAAATGTTCTTCTAACTGTACCAACAAATATATCAATAACTTAAATGATCAACAGCACATTCTGGCCACTGATCAATAACTATGTTTATGTGATTTTATTCCAAAATGTTAGAGGCAGAAATACACTCACTGTTAAGATATTCCTTTGCTTTGATTAGTTTAGCCTCCTGAGATAATTTTAGAATATAATTTTTTCCCATTCCAATTTGAGAGTGCCAATTACCCAACCCCATTAGGACTCTCCCCCTACCTCATACGATCTGGAGGGTGAAGACAAGCACATGCCTCCTCCAAAACATGAAGCCACTCTTCGCTTTTTGAACTGCTGCCATTGTATCATTGCTGGGCAGCCAACATGCTTAGAGGAAAGCGTTTGGTCCCAAGCTCTGACACAATGAGTAACAGACCCCTGTGCTGACCAGCACCGCTCTAGTTGTGGTGTGGGGAGAGTGCTGTCTACCTACCCAGAAAGAGAACGGCCAATTTTGCTCTCTGTGACTCCAACAGCAGAACCCGGAGTTCGAACCTGCGATGTTGGATGATGGTGCTAGCACATTAGTTAAGTTTGTTTCATTCTTGTTATCAGCAGATGTGTGTAAAGCTAAAGTGTGTAAAACATAACCTCCAGTAAAGGTAGTACAATAATGACTGCAGTAGAAGTATCTATTCTAACGGCTTGAGTAAAAAAACTATTGAGCAGAGGAGCTGAGGTTTGTCTGACTCAGTTCTTCTCTATTTGGATCCATTTTGGTAAAATAAAACACTAAGGCTCTGAAGTGAGAGATGTGATCAGTATAGTAGTTCATGAGCTGAATCAACACATTTCAACAGAATGAAACTAAACCCAGAAAAGGAAACAGTAGCTTGATGTTAATGACTAAAGTGGATCCAGAATAGAGTCCCTCAGACACCTACTTGAGTAGTAGAAGCGAAAGTCATAACTTTTTTAAAATAAAGACCATACAAATACATTATACTTTAGACTAATGAAAAAAAACATGCAGTTCAACAACACAGACATTCCAACCAGCTACATGTGAGTTACTTAAGATTTAAAGTCTAAGTCAGTCTACATGCTACTAATTACAGTGCCCTCTATATTGTTTGGCATAAAGACACATTGTTCCTTGACAAGTCACTAAAACTTCAACTCAAACCAGACATGATTAAAATATTCATTTCAGACTTTAATTTAATAATTGCATACATGTCAGATTTCACCACATTGAACTTTCAATACTTTTTTCAGTCCCTCTCACTGGAGAATACTGTAATGTTTAACAACGACTGCTTTACCTGTGTGATTCAGAGACATCAGCAGGTGTTGAGTTTGCCAAGCCTCTAATATAGCCATCTTCAGCTCTAGCTTGTTTCAGGGTTTTTTACTCTTATGCTTTCCCTTCAGCATATGAAGTGCATGCTAAATTGAATTTAAATATAACCTTCAATTTTGTACTTTAAAAACACCTGTTTTGCCATAACAGCATTTTGAGATCATTATCATTATATTAGTTGGAAGGCATTTACTTGAGCAAAGATGTTCCTATACTTCTCAAAATTCAGTTTGCAACTGCCTTCGTCATTTTCATCAATTAATCAATTAAGTGCACCAGTACCTACGGCAGCCAAATATGCCCAAATCATGACACTCCACCACAATCTTTTACAGATTAAGTTGTGTGCAGCCAATCATTCTGATACAGATTATTCTTGATCTGTTCTGATGGCTCTTGGCAAACTGTAATCTGACCATTATGTTTAGGGGTTTGCATCTTGGATTGAAGTCTCTGCAGCTTTCTACAGATCATAGTCTGTAGAAAATCTGTATCTGATCTGATTTTTCTGAAGATCAGTGAGGATTGTTCAGTAGTAGAGGTCTTCCTTGGCCTCTCAGTCCCTTTGCAATTAAGATCACCAGTGCACTTTACCGTCTTAACAATATTTCACACACTTTGGTAATCCCAATGATTGACCAATGGTTTTATTCTCATTTTTCAGCCTCATAACAGCTTCTTTGACTTTTCCTCATGTTGAACAATGGCAACTACTGACTACTGACAAAGGTGTTTGAAAGTTTAGAAGCATCTTATGGCTTCACTAATGAAACAATGGAACACATCTAAGTAATCATAAGGATATGTGAAGCTAAATGCCCTAAACATTTTGGTGCCTTGAAACAAGGGGAACTGTGTAGAAAAGTGTGAAATGTGTGCAAATATCCTTGAAATAAAGTCTAAAAATGTGTACTTTAAATGTTACACTCTGAAAAAGAGACTTTATATCAAACATAAGAGAGTTACGCTGTTTTTGCGTGTTCGTCACACTGCATAGTTTCAGAAAATATTATAAAACGAAGAGAACATGAGGACACAAAATACAGTTCTGAAACTACTGCTTCATTTATTGACGGAAAATGAGAAAGAATGATTTAATAGAACTGTTTTAATTCACACTGGAACTGGAGGTTATGCATCTGAGCATAAGCTGTTCATTAAAGCAATTCCTACAGTGTTCAATTCAAGACTTTGGCTAGCCCAGTGGTTCTCAGACTAGACCATGTACCACCCATGATCATTAGACTTTTAAATACCACCAAGAAGTACAGTGTCGTGGTGTCTACATGTCATCACCTTGAACCCTAGGTTAATTAATCAGCTATTAATCCTAATGCAGATTGTCATGTCTGCCCTTTGTCAGTCCAGTTTACCTCTGTCTACCTATCTTGGTGTTGTTGTTTCCATGGGTTGTTTTTGTCCTTGTCTCCTCCCTTGCACCGCCCATTCCCACCTGTGTCTGCTTTGAAACCCTGCCCCCTCGTTATCATGTCCCAGGTGTGATCAATGTCATGTTGTATTTAAGACCCTTTGTTTCAGTCTGTCTTTGTCAGTCCTTTTCTTACCTACCCTCTTTGTTATCACCCTGGTTTGTTAGCATAGTTAGTGTTTTGTTTCTGTAGCTTGTTTTTGGTTTGTAGACTTTGTTTCTGTAAATCCTTTTTGTTTGTAAATTGGTTCCTTTGTCTAGGTTTTGTTTTAGTGTATTTAGTGTTGTTTGTATTCCCCAGTTTTGTTTGTGAGCATCCCAGCTTTGTTTTTTCTTTATTTTCTTTAAATCACCTAACCCCAGCATTTGCCTCCACACCCTCGTCCTTGTTCTGTCTGCTCGCACCTGACACAGATACTGATTGGTGTTCCACAGCATTCTATTATAGGGCCTATAATAATTGAGGTTAATAATTGCAGTTGTGTAGTTATGAGAGTAAAAACAGAAGTGTGGTCTTATGTAAGGTTCTAACAATTTAAGCACTAAATACAAATAAATGTGATGCTATGGAAATTACAGGTGATTAGATTTCAATCCTCCGATCATGGATTGAAAATCTGGAGTTCATTTCTTTAACTGTCTCTTTTCTTCAGGAATTTCTTTTGATCTGGGCATCATATGATCTATGTGTGGATTAGCTTTAATATGGCTGGCAGTAATCAAGTCTGGGCATTTAATTGTTTCCAAATATCAGATCATTTAACTGGTAGACTTCCTATGTAGGCAAATGCTTTCTTCACACAGGGCTACCTGGGTCTGGAGAACTTTTTTTCTGCAATAAATGAAATGATCATTTGAAACTGTTTTGTGTTCAATGAGGTTGTTTTTATCTTATATAAAATTTATCTTGAAGCGCTGAAACAATGAAGTGTGACAAACACAAAAAGAGAGAAACTCGACAAGACAAACCTTCACAAGCAGCCCACTGCAATGGACCTGAACCTGTACAAACCAATACTACAGGCTCATAGAGTCTTTTTCCATTTGCACATTTTTGCAAATGTTTTGTTTTGCACTTTGGTACAGTGCTTTGAAAATGCATCATTGCAATTTTATCAAAAACTGTAACAGAAGATGTTATGAGAACACTATAAAATGTTACTCTAATTTGATCTTTCTAGGTTTGGATCACAATAAAAATCTCTAATTGTACAGCATGCTCAACAGTCTTGATTTCCATGAAAATGTTCAGCTCTGGTACTGTTTCCCCCCATAGAGCTTGGTAGCGTCATATATGACTCGGACCAGAGACTTACTGCCCATTTCAATACTGGTTTTAACAAGCCCTCGTCCACTTGGCCTCATCACATCCCTGAGCACTCAAACCCATCATGCTTTACAAATTCAGGCGACATTAATTAAATATGCTTTAGGATTGGCAGGGAATTAACATGAGTATTGCCCACAAAGATCAGTGTGAAACTCAAAACAGTGGACAAACTCTTTATAAGCCATATCTATGCTTAATATTTCAAAACTGTAACACTGAATCCTCTAGGCTCTATATAACTGCTCCTGTAAAGTGAATGCTGAAACTAGGGCTGGGTGATGCACCGACATTTATATCGATATCGGCATATAAACAGAATGGGATATGGCCTGAGGCGAAATTGTTTATAAGTTTTCTGAATAATGTTATTTCAATCTTACAGAAACCTTTTTCTGCTCCCTAACTCAGCTCTCAGATCCTCCTCTGCACTGCTCCCCTCCTGCCCCATTCACACTCTCACACACACACACACACACACTATGGAATGGGCATAAGACTTAGTGTTTATGAAGAAGAAATGAAGATCACATTCATTATGTTTAAATATAGTAAAGACAGAAAAAGGATTTAATGGTGTGTGCTAGTTTTCTCACACTGTATTTTTCACATCAAATCGTATATATGGCCATTCAGCTAAAATATATCAGCATATGATTTTTTGTCAAAATCTCCCAGCCCTAGTTGTAACTGCTTAATTAAGCTTATTTATTTTGCCCTGCTAGAGTCATAGTTCCTAGACAATAACAAAATAAAGACAATATATCGCAGCCACACTAAGCAATTATTCAGTTAATGTATGTTCATATTTCTAGGATTTTGCACTACAAAGTGTAAATTGTAGGTTAGCACAAAAGGCTATCCTAGACAAGTGTGAGTGCATGCTTATTTAAAAATGTGCACCTCAGAATTCCCCCTTGCACTGCTGCAGCAAGTGCTGTTCTTGATTCAC
Source organism: Acestrorhynchus altus (assembly GCA_034509495.1). Taxonomy (NCBI): domain Eukaryota; kingdom Metazoa; phylum Chordata; class Actinopteri; order Characiformes; family Acestrorhynchidae; genus Acestrorhynchus; species Acestrorhynchus altus. The sequence goes on from CM067505.1 coordinate 17,569,542, forward strand.
TTCTGATTGATAGGTCAAATTTGGGGAGGGCACGTTGTATACAGTATTGAAACAGAACCTTCGAAAAGCAACTTTGAGCACATTCTCTTTCTGCTAAATCTGTACTGATTGATCATACGCCACCATAATTTTTCTGTGTTTCTCTGCACCTACAAAAGATAAGAAAAACCTTTTTCCCTCAAAGTAATTTTATAATAGAAACCAAACATCACTGCTGGAACAAAAGCCTGTATCTCCAGTTCAGTCATTTTCAGATTTTGGCATAATCTGAAAAAGTTAGCTGCCTGTAATATTGTGATTTCATGATATATTAAATCACTTTACATCACGTTACATTGAAACCTTTACATTCTAAAAGTTACACTTTGGAGATACAATATTTCATTCCAACTGCTGTTTGTTGTAACCAACCATACAATACAGACGTGGCAGTTCGAGATCAGGATGAAAAGAGTACAAAGCTCATTTCATTCTTGACATCATGTGCTCCAAGTCTATGCAACATAAGCTTAATATTTGTGGTCTGCTTTCACCAGGAAATCAAGACAATACAGACCATACAGAATTCATATTCAAAATAAGGAATTACAGAAGTCAGATAGCCATATGTGATTAATGACAGTTTGATTATCAGGCTCAACACATGCAGATGCTCATTAAAAAGCCATTAAATATTATTACTGGAAAGTAGGAAAGGACTCATTTGAGTTGTGATGCTGTCATTCGTATATTGTCTGAGCATCACACGTGAGGGGCTGCAAGAGTGAGACTTAACAGCATTTCATTTCCTAAAGCTTGTTAACTGCTGTTTAACTGATGCAGTTTTAGTATTAGCTGGTCATGCAGACTGAAATGCTCCTCCCCTTTTCATGCATCTACTCAGCAGTACAGTGAGGAGTATGTGTGTTTTGTGTGTTTTACCACAGCATATATCTCCAATCTGCGGCAGTGTTCACAGTGGTAGGAGTCCTGTCGGTAAGGCAGGTGTCGGGAGAGAAGGCCCAGGACTGCTGTGCTGAAAGCAGCACTCACAAGGTGGACCACCAATGTTGCTTTCACCTTCATAGACAGAAATAGACAATACCATTACCTTCCTGAAATATAGACTAAGTAAATTTGTGGGATTTGTAAGGGTTTAACTTGAATAATTACACAAAAGAGCTGCACAATATGAAAATTTTACTTTTCTAAGTTTATCATGGGCCCCAGCATGGGTAGAAAAGTGCAGATTAACTGCAGTAAACCTGTAAATAGCAACGAGTGATGTCACTATTGCAAGTTAATTGTGTCCATTCCAGCTATAATTGCAATATTTCATTTTAATATATTGGTCAAGGTTATCAAAGTCTCAAGGTTATCAGAGTCAGCTTCCCATTTGAGACAATGCAGTCTTAAAAATTACAGTGCTACCAAAGTGGTGCCAAAGAAGAAGCACTGCAGAACCATTTTTGTAAAAGAGATGTGTTCATGAAGAACCATTATCCGGTGTAAATTTTCTATACCAAATGATAGGGTCTTCACAATCACACAGCTCTTTTTTACAAACATGGCTCTTTATTGAAACAAAAGTTCTTCTACGACATCACTCAGATTAGTGTAGACTGTAAAATCCATAGTGGTGACAATGGCGTTGATTTAAGGCCTATAGTTTTAAAAAAATAGCTCAGACTGTCCAGCACAGAAAACCAACACCACTGTTTGTGACTCACCCAGAAAAGAGTAGGGAACCTGCCAGCGTGGATCAGGATGGAGCCAGATGCTAGCAGCTACAGAAACAAACCATAAAGTTTATTTTTGAATGCTTACATACATACACCAATCATCCATGATCTAATTCAGCTCTTCGGCTAAATTCATTTTTATGGCGTGCCCCCCCCAGTTTAAGACTCCCCATATATAAAATATATTGTACACATATTAATACTCTGATTCCAAATTCTGTATTATATATATATATATATATATATATATATATATATATATATATATATATATATACACATTTAGGGCTAAACATAAAAGATTGTTAAACTGCTGAAATAATACTGAGCTCACCTGTACTACAATCACTACTACTACAATAAGGTCAGGAGTGAAGTGGACCTCATAATAGATCTGGAGGATGGAAATACTCAGGCACAAACACAGAACAGCAATGATGATCTGGATTGACTGAAAGACCAAGAAGAAAATGTTAAGCACAAGCTGAGGCAACAACTTTTTCCGAATATACGTTGTAAAAATGAATTTTATTTTCTCACAAAAATATGAATCAATAGTAAGGTACACTAAAAGAAATCTAAAATGTTTCATTATTTTATTCATTCATTATTAACACTGCCCATTCGTTATCCAGCTCCAGGTGTGTAAAATGTTGTCTTGTTATTTAAGACCCTCTGTTTCAGTTTGTCCTTGTCAGCCTTTTGTTGTTTCGTAAGGTGATTGGGTTGGTTGTCAATATGTTTTCATGTGGTTTGTTTTCATATGTATTTCCCAAGAGTTCAGGTCTGTTAGTTTGTAGTATTTCTGTTTGTGTTTGGTTCCATGGTTTGCTTTGTTTATTATATTAAATCTAAAATCCTGTTACATTTTCTTACAATAAAAAAAAAAAATTTGATTCATCTAAATTTTAGAAATGATCCAGTCATTCCAGAAATTTCACCATACTGTGGCACAGTAGTTAAGTTCTTTTTTTCAAGATATTCTAAAACTTTATTATATACATTATATTGCATTATATTATACAGCACTGCAATGTAGACTATTGTTATAGCAAAACAACACACAAAGCTTCTTTCACATTCATATATACAGTACTGTATAAACTGGATTGTCTAATAATGGTACACTTTCAGGCTGGTGCATTCACACACTGTGCATCCTGCATAATTATATTTTAATATATAATCACTAGAAATGTCAGGATATTAGAAACCTTAGTGTGAAATCTCATCTACACTATACAATCCCCTCTATACTGTGTGATGGATCTGATATTAATGTGGTGCTGAGAATTGTGACTCACTCCCAGAGCCTTGGGCTCCATCTTCTGGAATATTTTCACCTGCCGAGGGGTGAGGTTTCCTGCAGGTGGCGTTGGACCCTGACTCTCAATCCCCATTTTGCTGATGGATATTAAAGAGCAAAACTATGCAAACTGGAAACCTGTAGGGTGGTGCTCTGGAATGAAAGATGTGATGTATGGTGGGGTGTGTAGGGAGATGGGGTGGAGGGATAGGCAAGGGAGGAAAAGTGGAAATGAAGAAAAAGACATTTAAAATTGAAATAAGAATATACAGCTGTGATCTGAAGTCTCCATTCACTCATAATGGACAGAAGTGTACTCGTAATTATTATTTATTTTGAACTATAACCTGAGGAAGATGGAGTTACAACATATTGGTCAAAAACCTACACAATATACACCAAAATAGATTATTAATTCAGTAGGGCTGAAGATGCAAGGGGAAAGTTCAAGACCCACCTACAGCAGTTTTGCCCTTTCCACTCATGCATAAAATTTCAGCCTGGACTGCCTATCAAGTCAATCAGATCAGAGCTCAATTACATATAATTATGTTAATAAACAGTTCAACATTAAGTATGCTGTACTTTTAGCTGTCAGTCACAGAATATTGTGAGCTCAAAACACAGAATTTCAGCTTTAATTTCAATTGAGGGCACATTTCTAGGGACACAAAAACAATTGGACAAACTAAGATAAATCCTAAATTGCCATTTCAGTACTAGCAATCAATAGCTGCTGACCACAAGGCTTCTGTTCAGATAACACAAATATTGAGTTTTTGTTTGTTTGTTTTTGCCACAATAACTAAAGGTATACTCGGCTTTCAACCTCAAGAACATTCTACCAACTGTAAGCATGGTGGTGGAAGCATCATGCTCTGGGGCTGTTTTGCTGCTGAATGAACTGGTACAATGAACAAAACATAACCTCAGATTCTACTCCAGACAAAAATAGCAGTGCATAGAAATCAGTGAGCCATACGATGATATTGCCATGACTTTCATATTCACCATAAGACTTAGTAAACTTCCAACCACAACTGTATTACATTATCATGGACTGCAGATGTCCCAAAAGCATGGACTACCTATCAGGTCAATTAGAACAGCGCTCAATTACAAATAAACAAGCTGATAAACAGTTCAACATTAAGGTGCTATTTCGTCTGTCCATCATATTAGCTCAAAGCACAGACTTTCAGCTTTAATTTCAATTGAGGGCACATTTCTAGGGACTCAAAAATAGCTGGACAAACTAAGAATCATAAATTGTGATTTTAGTACTAGCAATCAAATCCTCTGAGGTCAATGTCTGTCTGAAATCCTGATATTACCAGTGTCACTGTCTACTGTCTCACATCACCTTGGACTGAGAGGCTGCCAAGAAACATCTGCTTTAAATTGTTTCAAGCTTAACTAACGTTTGCAGCTGACTGCAAAGAAAAGCTTCTGTTCAGAAGACACAAATACGGAGTTGTTTTCCCACTGCGACTACAGGCATATTTGGCTTTCGACCCCAACTGTTAAACATGGTGATGGAAGCCTCATTCTCTGGGGTTGTTTTGCTAGAGATTGGACTGGTACAATGCACATTGTTATTTTTATTATTAGGAGTAAAACAAGTTCTATCTAATCTAATCTAAAATAGAGGTTAAATGGTCATATGAAATGCACTACCCCATGGGTCATAAGCAGACCTGAGAGCAGTAAATAAAAGACAAGAACAATGTATGAGGAAATGTCCAGTAGAGTTATATATATAAAGGTCAGGAATAGTTGGGGACCAGTGCCACACTGTCCTCTGCCAGCAGCACCTATGATGTCACTAAGCTTGCTTTCAGGGAGGGAACCACAGTCATCCTCCTGACAGTGTAGTGACTGACCACACACTGTGTCCCAACATGCCTGACTTGAAACCAACTTTTCTGCCCTTTATTCGGATTTCCTGCAGACTAAACTCGGGCATGCATCCAGGCTTACCTCTCTTCTCTCTCAGTCTTGCTGCAGCTCTGAAAGGAGAGGCAGATGAGAGGGTAATGGAATAAAACAGCCCCGTGCCCTCAGTCCTCCAGTGATGCCCGAACAGGAGACGAAGCAGTGGTGGAGGGCGGCGGGGCGGGGGCAGTACCGCATTGAGGAGGTGCGGAGTGCCCGGATGTGTGAGGAGGCACTGCGGTGCTCTGGCAGAAAGCATGACTCAGGCATTTTTGTTCTGCTGAGCAGCGCTGCCGGACAGCAGGGCTTTAAATGACAGATCAGAAGACTGAGTGAGGGTGACTGAATAAAGCCTGGGCTGGGAAATGAGTTCACGAAACAACATGAAGGATAATCAGATGTGAACACAGCTCCAAACAGTACGTTTTAGTGTTCTTAAACCCGAGCACGCCCCTGTTTACCCCGTGGGGGGGCTGGACAGGCTGAAAAACACCACAACCAGCTCTGCCCTGGAGCTGGAGGCACCCCTACCCCGTTTAAGCTTTTAACACAGTTCCATGCGGCTCTGAAGGGCGTGTTAAAGCTGCTTAGTTGAATCAGGTGTGTCTGGAGCAAGGAGAGGTCTACAATATGTAGGGTAGTGGTGCCTACAGGACCAGGGTTGAGAACACTGCTCTAAAATATGTAGGATAGTGCCGCCTCCAGCAACAGGGTTAAGAAACACTGCTCTTTAATATTCAGGGTGGGGGTGCCTGCAGGACCAGGGTCGAAAAGTCGTTTGGAAAACAGGGCAACATCCCAGTGGAACCCCCTCCCGGTTCAACAAAATGAATGAGGTACAGGAGACATAAAAATCCAGGACTGAATTAAGTTGCCAGTCCAGCCCTGGTTCAGACCATTCCAGGTTATGTCTCCCATGTGACTATGGTGAGCTACACTAAATAGGCCATGACCAAGTCAAGCTACAATAATGCCTAGATAGAAAATAGATAGGACCATAGCTGGACCAATGACATTCCAGTAGTACGTGTCATTAGTGAGACCATCCATCTACCACCACACACCTAACTGCAAATTTGGGAACATGAAAAGAGGGTGTGTGAGAATGTTCACATTATCAGGCAAGTAAAGAGGAAAGGATTTTTATGGGACAATAGACCTGTGCTGCCATCTAGTGTGCAAAAAAATAGTCAAGAATTTGATCAAATTTTACCAATCACTTTTTTATTCTCAAATGACTGTATAAAAATAAAACAATCTCTTAACAGTGGTGTACAGCAAGCTGACTTTGCCAAAAAAAAAAACAAACAAAAAAAAAAAACAAACAAAAAAAAAACAGGTTCAACACTGGCATCATCAAATTAAATAAAGGGATTTGCCAAGTTTGTGTCCAAAATGAGTCCCAGCTTTGTAGCTTCACATTTGGCAACATCACAGTTCAAAAGTGATTGTCACAGATTAGAGATTTGTCCAGTAGGTGACACTGTGTGATTGCATGTTGCAGTTTAAGTCAGTTCACATTAGGTTCAACGTATAAAAGATTTTAAGAACCAAACATGCTAGAATAAAAGTGAATTAATACTTCACAGTGCCCCTTATTTGAAATCCCTAATCCAGCAAACTTACTTAAATGGCATTCCCATAGAAAATGTATGCACAATTTAATGGTTAAGATTTATTTAAAAATAAATAAACTAAATTATGGTTTGGAGTGTAATGCTCTATTCTAGACAAACTCGCAGATTCAAAAATGTTCCTAGGTGAATGGAATGGAAACAGACATCAGGAAAGTTCAATGCCTCTAAAGCTCCTTCACAGAAAAGTGTTATACGGTAAGGTCAATAATACAGTCTACAGCAATACAGTCTCAGAAGAAGACTTTTCAGATTTTACCAACAACATTAAATATAACATTTAGAAGATGTGTGGAAATTCACGGTCATGTGAGATTTTCATGGCAACCTCTTTTTTTAATATCACCACCACTGTACAGAAGTCAGACGTACAGAATGTACATCAGATTAAAACAAAAAAACAAAACAACACAAAACAAACAAACAAACAAAAAAAAAAAAACAGTGGAATTACCCTTTCATTTCAGACAACAGGACATTTCCTTTAGCTTACATGTACCATGGTAAGTAATTTTTATTTCAGTAACATAAGAAGGTGCACAAACCCAACACTGACATATTCCAGATCTGCAAAAAATCAAAATGTAAGAGACTCACTAAATTACATAGTCAATCAAAAACAGAATTATGTCATCTGGGTTGACAAATGTGAAATTAAATCATCTGAATAAAAAAAAAAAATACTGTAGATCAGTGGCCTCAGGATGTACAGGAATATTTCACATACAAATAATAATAAAAAAAGAAATTCACAAATTTTCCCCTAATGCAGTTGTTCAAGACCTGTGTCTGAAGTCTGCTCCTTTAGATTTAAACTGTAGATATGATGCTAAATAAGCTCATCTATAATGAAAGCTTATACCTTAGCATGGAGCTAAATGTTTATATGGATTCTGACACTGTATGACTCACTTATCTATAAACATAGATTGTTGCTTCACTGCTAAATCTACACTGAAGTAAACCACAAAAACTACAAAACCTTGGTCTTGGTTTGTCTGTTATATTTGAGGTTAAAGGTAAAAGTGTACATTTTACTGAATACTTAAACTTTATCTGGGTCATTTCAGATATTGGGTTGGTAAACAACTCTGTTTTCCAAATTCAATTACATTTAAAAATTCACTTCAGAGTTCAAGAAAAGTTCATTAATGAATTCCTGAAAGTCACTTATTTACCATTCTACAATTCTGCAAAAGACAACCACACTGTAACCAGGGCTGCATTTTGTATAGAAGTTGTTTGAAAGACTGTGTGTAGATATTTCTACACGTGCACATCTATACCATTCTTGGTCAGTGAAAAACATTTGTGTGCAATATGTACAGATTGTAATTTTCACTGACAAAAGTGCAAAAAAAAGAGCACAGCATCACAGTCCCAATAACTGTAACAGGCCCTTGTGAGCTGTGGAGTTCAACTCAACATGTTATTCCTCTTGGGCTAAAAGTACCATTATGTGAATGAGGGTGAGGACCACCATTGTAGGTCAAGATAAGACCCTAAGATATGTGTTAGCACTGTTATGGCTCAGAAACAGGTGACAGATGAAATGCTGTGTCGCCTCAGGGAAAATGCAGAACCTTGTGATCTTCAGCTTCTGTTCAGCTATAAAGATTCAGGTGGATTCTGAATTATTCACTCTAGGGCTGCACAACATTTTGTCTGCCGCTTGGTAGCAGAGCCTGGGGTGTTTTAATGAATCCTTACAAAAATGTAAATATTTTAAATCAAAAGAATGCAGGCCATATCTTTCACCACGCAACATTAACACCCACCAATATGTTTTTAATTTATTAGGCAAAAAGAAATTACTGTTTGCAACAAGTAGTAATTAGGGCTTGCCCTAACAGCATTTTAGTTTCCAGTACTCAAATATTCAAAAACACTCCTCTGAACAGAATTATATTTGTTACTGCAGTTCAAAATATATCCAGTTGTAGGCTATCGTATAATAGTGATATTCATAGATATAGTATAATAAATCCGCTTACACAGTGCATTCTAACAGGTGATATAATGTGTAAGTGAATAATATGTTGTGTTACTCAGACATATTTAAGATTAATTAAACCTGTCATGCTCCCATACTATACCAGCCTGTCAAATTCCACATTTGTCATTTTTCTAATTTCTCAAGCATCATTTTAGTTTCAGTGGTTGGATGAAAATCAGTGCTGTTAATTGCATTCAGAGGCATGCTGATGTTTGCGTCTTACTTTATTAATTAATTATTATTTTAAAGGGTCCATATCTTGCATTTTTATAGGTATGCGCATCCTGAATCCATCCCAAGAGTATACCATTTTCCATTTATTTACAATAAATTCTATTTTCTCTGATTAAATATTCTGGCTATAATTATTGCAGGATAAAAAAAAATTACACCTTATAACACAAAGTCTCAGAAAACTACACAGCAAAATGAGTAAGAAGTACCGAAATGCTTTGGGCAGCTCTAACAGCAATGTTATCGCTGTGTGGTGTCACTTGTTGTATTGTGCAGCCCTAGTAAACAGCAGACTAAAACAACATTTTTTGATGAGGAATGATTTTGTTTTCTTTAACAAAAGCATTAATCACAGATTAATCATTCATCTTTAGATAGGTGTGTTGGGCAGGTGGCCGTTGGAGCCATTTAGCATGCCATTGCTAAGGGTGTTTGTAGATTTTGCCATGCCGTGGGCATGTCCGTTCCGTTTTTCTCTGCCGGGTGAATTTCCCTTCAGCGCCTCTGACTCGTGAGATGCATCGTCCACTGCTCTCTCTGCATCTCTGCGTGTGCCGGGGACGTGGGGGGCTGTCTTGCTGTTATACCTCTGCCTGAAACTGAACAGTGCGATCGTTAGCAGTGCACTAACACACAATGCTAACAGCACAGAGACGACCACCAGCTCCTTTAGGTAGCTAGGATTTTCAGCCCGCAGCTGGTGCTCTCCTTCACGGCTGTTGACTCCCAGCTTGTCCGGTTTATCCTCCCTGACTGTGATGTAGTTTGTGCTGATTTTGTTTGTGGTGACTACTGAAGTCACAGCCACAGTGGAAGCCAGCTCTTTCTCCTTGTTCCTTGGCTCCAACTGTGTTAAAAAGAGAACAGAAACCAGTTTTAAAGTCACGTTTTCCATTTCTTTTCAGTACTCAGGTGCTGAGTAAGGAACTATACAAATACAGTTACTCATAGGTACATGTGCACAGACTGAACTCTTCCCATATTCTAGCCTCTTTTTGAAATTTCCTTTTCCACCTCAAACCGTGCAGCATTCATGCATATCTACAGGCATCAGTTAAGGTGAAATGTCAAATCAGAATAAAAAGTTGATTAAGACACTTCAATATTTATTCAGTAAAACACTCTAAGCAGGTCTTTTTCACTGTACTGTGTTTGAACCCACAAAAAACTGGGACAAAAAACTGGAACATTAGTTTGCTGTACAAGACCACTGAACTCCTGATGGAATGTTCTATCTGCTGTAACCACAGCATTAGTGCAACATGTCCAAAGACAAATGCCAGACAGGCTGTAAATCAGATTGTGCTATTGGTGCCTTAATGCAACTTCTACTTTAACTGAAACTTACTTGGATTCTGACCAGAATTCCAGTTTAAAGTTGTAGGTTTTTATGTTAAACACACAATAAAGCACATATTATTATTATTAACTGTGCAAAGGTTCGCATAAACCTTTTGTAATCTTGTGCAACATTCAGGTACTCTGGTCAGCCTGAAGTGTAATAAGTTTATACTTATTTATAAAGCATATTTTAACATATTTAACATAAACAATATATCAAATCTCCAAACTATCAACAAAATGCCTTTGACCATAGGTGCCAAATCTTTTGAATAGGACTATACATATCACCACTGATATTCATACCATCTCCTCCTGAGTCTGTGTAGTGGTCACCCATTTTCTGGAAGAATCTGTGCTTCCTTGTTCAGTTTCAGATGTGTGTGTGATCTGTGGTCTGCTGGGTGTTGAAGGCTGGAGGGTGGGGCTGCTCTTCTGTCTGACCTGGTACACGAAGAGTGTCTGTGTGAAACCGTTTTCCACAGCCTGGCAGAGATATTGGCCCAGGGTCGATGGCGTGGCAAGGAAGCTGAGGCTGCCATCCTCATGATGCATGTAGATTTTGGGTGAGATCTGGCTGTTTGGTCGCTGCCAGTGCAGCCGGGCAAGGTGGGATGTGGCCGGGCAGCGCAGACGGACTACTTCATTTAGAGACACAGTCAACAGCTCACCTGGGGGACATGGAGCTGCAGAGGTCAGGATTAGAAGTAAACGGTGAGCACACACAGGACACCACGAGACAGAGACAGGTACAGAGACAAGTACAGAGACACAGACTAAGCAGGTCATAGTACAGATGCTGATTCCAAAAGAGACTGGTAACAAGGGAACAAGTGACATTGCAAAAAGAAAACTGCAGTGAAGCTAAAGCTTGTAGGTTTTGAATAAAGTCTCACCCTTTAACAAAAAAAAGCCAACAAGCTTGATAGTTACTGATAAATTCGAAGCCCAGTAGCCAGAACAAGCTGAAAGATCACTTTTTTGCATTATTGAGGCAAATGTTACAAAATATTCAAACTGTGATATCTGATTTTATCAGAAATACATTTTTATTGCATTTTATTGCATTTTTAAGCTTAAATGTCCAGTATTTTGGTATCTTGTTCAAAGAGATTGGAGCTAAGGCTTCATTATTGACTATTTGCCTTGATTTTGGTTGAAATAGGACAAATTGGCTGTTCTTAAAATCTGAGTTGCTGACAAAGTTGGATGTGGAATTAATGGCATTCCTCTTTGATATACAAATGCTGTACATCTGTATAATGTTTATAAGTGTTTAAGTGACAGACCACATAAATCAAGTAGATAAATCTCTCTCACTTAGAGATCTGAGTAAAGCAAAGCTTTGGGAGGAACCTCCTTCAGACCTTGAGTTTTAAATGGGCATGTTACACCCTCAAAACAATTAGTGCTACATTATTTATGACTTCATATGGTAATTAAATGAAGAATCATATACTGCATTTCAAAGCCGACAGCATAGCAGTCAGTAAAGCACTGGTTAACTCAATTTCTTCACAGATCATCTCTAAATCATTAAGATTTTGAGGCTGTTGCTCAAAATCCAGATTTTCTATGGGATTAAGGTCTGGTGTTCATTGGCAAACTTCAGCACATGTACCTTCTTGAGCAGGGGGACCTTGTGGGCACTGCAGGATTTTAATCCATTATGGTGTAATGTGTAACCAGTGGTTTTCTTGGTGACTGTGGTCCCAGCTGCCTTGAGATCATTAACAATTTCCCTGTGTAGTTTTAGGCTGATCTCTCACCTTTCTCATGATCAAGGAGACTCCACAAGGTGAAATTTTGCATGGAGCCACAGATCGATGTCGATTGACAGTCATTTTGTATTTGTTCCATTTTCTTACTTTTGCACCAACAGTTCTCTCCTTCTCACCCAGTTTCTTACTTATGGTTTTGTAGACCATTCCAGCATTGTGCAGGTCTATGATCTTCTCCCTGACATCCTGAAAACTCTTTGGTCTTGCCGATGTTGTAGAGGTTAGAGTCTGACTGATTAATTGTGTCTGTAGACAGGAGTCTCTTATACAGTTTAACTCTTAATTGTTGGTAGGGGATCAAATACTTATTTCTCTCTGCAAAATGCAAATACATTTATATAATTTATACAATGTTATTTTCTGAATTTTACAGAAGTAATGTGACCTCTAACACAAATGAGCTGCTCTATTCATTAACTGATTTAGTTCTTTTTTTAATTGATATTCAAAACTGGGTCTGGGGTGGACTGAAGCAACTCATACTGCAGTAAATATCAACCAAACTACATTCAGCAATAAATGTGTACAATACAATTTCAGGTACCTCCTGTCTCTTGCTGTGGAGGGACCTGGCATATCTCAGTGTTACTTACTTGAAAAAGTGGTTTTCTGGGAGGTGGAGCGTGATCTGGGTGTGAAGATCTTACACACTTCAGAGACATTCCCTCCATCCACATCCTGAACACTATAGAGAGAATAAAGAATGAGTTCAAGAGCAGCCCAGTCTCTTGTTATTATTGACCCCAGTAAGTTGCTCAAAGAGCAATGCTTCTTTAGGTCTATTTTAATGAAACAACATTAAGACAATTTAAGAAACTGTGTGCAGATTGTAAACTACTGCCACACAATAGTGCCTGTAAATAGATCTTATATTATAACTGTGGCAATGAAAACTGACAAAAGCTATGCAATTAAATCACAGAGAAACTAAGAAAATTTTTCCATGGCCTTTAACAGCTTCCATATCTAAGTGATAATTGCACTGATGAAACATTCCAGAAATGAAAATATCCTAAACCTTTCTTTGTAAGGGAAATCATCAGACACAGGCAAAGTAAAACTTTCCAGAGAAACCAGAGGAAGGTCAAGGACACAAGATTGTTTACAGAGCACATAACTTACACATTCTCCTTAATAGAGCTGATATCAGCACAAGCTGTTCGTAAGGGGTCCCAACCACAGAAAGGGTCTCTGGCTAACACACACTCAGCACAGCTCCAGTAGTATGAGCAGTTGGAGACAGGTACAGAGGCTACTCCATCAGAGGAGCCAACCAGCACCAAACCCTGCAGGAGGCACAGAACAAGAATCATTAGACAATTGAAGAATTTCAACAGCAATTTACTGGTTTTGCAAGGGTGACGGTAGATGGTTGATTTGGTATTTCATGTGACTGCAAGTGTGTTATTGGAATTTGGTACCAGTTCCCGTATTTATATTTTATTCTCTCCAAAAGAAAAAAAATACATTTCAGTTGTGAAAAAAAGTCCAAACTTTTCAATTTCAACATTTTGTTATTTATTTCAACTGTTAAGTCATATGAAAAATGTATTTATAAAATAAATTTGCAAATATATGAAAATGGCCACATGTTTGTCCTTAATGTTTGAAATATATATTGAAATTAAGCAATATATTTGAAATGTATATCACATATAAAGAAATACATGTCTGTATCCTTCTGTTTTGTATGGGTTTACACCAGGAGTGATTCACTGCTGATATCTAGCCATACTTAAATAAATTCCCACTGTCATAAAGACAGACAAATCAGTTTCTGTGCTGTGTTAATAGTTAGGATTGTTGTGTTCAGCTGTGTGCTAGGCTGATTTTCTCTCAGTGAAGATCACATTAGTGATACATGAAGAAGTAAAGACTGTGGTGTTAACTAAAGGGGCAGAAAGGTTTTACACATTTTACACAGTTTTCCAGCAGAATGCACAGCAAAATCCACTGCACACATGAACCCTCAGGACCTTTCCAGAATGTTTATTTCAGGTAAGACAATGCACACATGCATCCCAAGGCAAAAACTGTTCTATTCTGTTTTTTATGGCATTGCATTAGCATTGAATAAACAGAGTAAAAGACTACGCAAGCTGTAAAACTGTATTCCACACTATTACATTTTACCTTTGGCAATCCCTGGTTCACTGGCATGCTTCATCACAGAGGCTGCAATATGCTGCTAACATTAACAGCGGCTGTTGTGGAAGGCTCAAATTTTCTGATTTCAGCTCACTGCTGCCCTTGCTGTATTAATTTGATGTGAATCAGTACAAAGAGTACCAAGATAATTCAACTGGTAAAAGTAGAAGCCAACCTTAGTTATTAGTTCGTTTTTAATGGCAAGGTAATGGCAGCTAAGTAGTTTTTCCTTTACTATTGCAGGGATTGCTATTTAATCTTAGTTTCTAGGAGGTTAGTGTGATGTTCCATGTGGTTACAGGGTATAGTTAGACTAACTTAGTCAACTAGGTTAACCAAGCCAACTAAAAGGTGCTATTTGTACCTTAGAGACAGACAGCAGGAGGTTTTTCACTCGCTGAGGTTGTGTGAACACCTGAATCTCCTCTATGATGTGGGCACCTTTATCCAGAAGCACGACTTTGTGCAAGTAGCCAGTTTCTTGACAAAAAAAAAAAAAAATCAAACAAACATGAATAAAGACCCTTTTCATAAGTAGATGAGACAGAAGGGGGCTGAGGGACCTGAAAAAACAGTATGTCATTGTAAACCTAGAAATGGAACCTATAATGAATGTAGATACAAGCATGCATAATAAAAAAAGCATGTCTCAAAAGCTTTGAATTTGACCTCACAGTTTTACATGTTTTAACACTCTTTGTTATAGACCGAAGTGTACTGAAACAAATGCTATGACTGGCTGTAGCTGCATGGTCAGTGGTACCTGTGAGAAGGTACAGAACTGTGTATTCTTTCCCATTAGCTGCCCGCACCCTCTGTGTTGCAATGTTGCTGTAATGGTGGTCCCGTGACACAATAGTGAGCTTCTGATTGACAGGTAGGACACTTTCATCAGCCAAGAAGTTCTCCTTCACAAAGCGCAGCGTGTTATCTGAGGCACTGTGGAGGCCGCACTGCACAGGAGAAAGAGGAATCAAAAAGGAACTGAGCTAAAAGAAGCTTAGTAAAACAAGGAGACCATAACGCATGACCAAACATTCACATTTATCTTACTAGTGCATCTCAAAAAAATGTTATACTGTTAAAAAGCTCATCTTTTGATCACAATTTCATGCAATTTTCAATCAAGTATCAACTTTAGAAAAAAAGCTTGAAATATATCAATTTAAATGTAATGAATGTAAAATGTATATGTTTATATAGTTTCACTTTTTTTTATTAAATTTTCCCACATTATTTTTTTAGATGTACTAGTATATTTAGTCTGAAACATAACTAACAGTAAAATCATAACCAGAAAGAACATGTAGAAGTCTCAGTGGTCCATCTAAGTGAGTCACAGGGAATCTAAGCTGACTGGGCTTCAGTTTTTCTTTTTAACTTAATGGAGTTGAGAACTTGCCTCTCCGGGGTTGGCAATCTTCTCCTGCACACGTGTGCTCCATTTCAGTGTGTCTCTGTTCAGGAATTTGTAGTTTCCAGCAAATACTTTTTTAACATCTCCAAGGCTGAACGCACACACAGCAGAACGTCCTGAGTTTACAGACCTGCATAAAAAAGCACAAATACATAAATCAGTAAAATCATGCTATTCCAACAGTTGTTTAAAATAATGAAGCAGATCAAAGTTGGGACTGGGGTGATTATGGTCTGGTTTGGAGTGGTTTCTCAACCTGTGGGCTGTGGGCCATGAAGTATTCTCTAGTGGTCTGCAGACCCATCTTCCAGGGGATGTAGTCCATAGTGGGCTGGTAATGCCACTTTAAATCATAAAGGTCTACATGAAAAAATGCTCTATTTATACAAAGGTGGGCTATGAAGTGGAAAAGGTTGAGAAACCCTGGTGTACAATATATGTAGAACAGACTCAATCATCAGTAAAATGTAGCAGTATTTATACGGATATCCCTACAGATCCCCTCCAAATCCTGTTTCTGCACCATGAAAGTATCATTTTTCATAGCAATAATGTTTGAATGCTGAGCTGTCTAGAGAGGTTCACTCCTAAATTATGTGAAATTCTCTCCTGGTGGCTGAAACAGAGCACTGTTCTGAACTAGATAAACAACTCCCAATGAGAGCTGGTCAGGGTAAAATACAGCCTTCACACAGCAGAATTAGTTTAACACACTGTTACCACTAAAGTCCACAAAGTAAAGAGTGGCTACACTTAAATGCACCCTAATATTCTGTTAATAATCTGACTGATTGCTCAGTCGGAATAGAATTCATCCATGTGTACGCCATGTATACACTGACTACTCTACTCTGATTGAGGCCATTCGGATTACAATTTTTATCTGATTGAATGAGGTGGGTAATCCTTTAAATAATCTGTTAAATAGACTAATAACAGCCATGTAAACACCTATATCCAATTAAATTCCCAAAATTCTGCTTCTGAAAATTGTTTGGGAAATTAAAAAGACATAAAATTGTTGAATCACTGTAAAGTGTGCAATAAGGAGCTGTTCTGACAAGTATTTGAGCAAATGAAGGACAATGGGTTCAAACAAACCGTAGAGAAAATTAAGAACAGATGGAAGATTCTAAAGTCAGTGTATTACAGACCAAAGAGCCAGGAAAGTGGCTCTCATCTGTTTACATTTCTGACGGACGAATTCATGGGAGATCATCTCCTTGATAACATGGATGAAAATGGTATGGATATTGGTTTTGCTGATGACCTCCTGGAACACTTTCAGAAGGATGTAGAAGGAATTTGAGTCATTTGAACGAAGTTGATACCCTGCTGAAAAATCCAACTGAAGACCAGCTTCATCTGGAATTTTCAAGGTGGTTAGAAAAAGCTGGTCATCTAGTAAAATATAACCTATGATGGTCAGCTTGTTCATAGTGGTGGTACACATTTTCTTCATTTTGGATCGCATTACTTGCAGTGTACATGTAAACACAGATTTTCATCAGATTGTGAAGTGGAGTGCGTATGTAAACACCCAGGTCTGAATTTAGAATTGGAATGAATTAGTTCAATCAGTTTGGGGAAAATCTTTACATGTAAACATAGTCAGAGAGACACATACATTCACAGTAGGTCACTGTCTAAACACAGGTTGAAAAGAGACTTCCCTTAGATGTGATGGAAATAAAATCTAAAGAAATAATTAATCTTGTTCAAATAAGTTTTTAGAAAAATAACTTTCAATTATGACTTTTATACACTAAAATACAGCACACTCAAAAAATGTATCTGAGATAACTCATCAGAGAAGGTTTAATCAGCCTGTGTGTGTGGTGTGAGTACTCACCACTGTGAGCTGAAGATGCCATAGAAAAGTGTGTCATCCTCAGAGGCTCCTTCTGGTGGCTGAAGGGTGGTCATGTCCTGTAGGACATTGTAGGGCAGCTCATTACTGGCCTGGCAGAGGATCTGAGCTTTGGTGAAAGTGGTCCAGCGGCGTTGTAGAGTACGCTGACCTCCAATATCACTCTGGACACAAAAAGAGACATTTCATTAATTATAATCCATGTCAGGAAACATGCATTTGCATTACAAATTGCAAATTAGTCACTCATGGGGACTATTTGTTCTGTAAGTACCTAAATGGTTTCATTTAATGTACTGTGCACACAGCCTCAAATGGAATGTGTACAATGGTGAGTTCACAGTGGAGCAGTTGCTATTTGCACTCCTCAATGCTCCTAAAAGAATGAATGGCTAATATCATTAAAAACAATGTTCCTCACTGAAGCTTAGCTGCCCAGACTGGGAATTGAACCCCAGTCTCCAACATGGTGTGGTGGCTTGCTGGTACTGCTATCTGTTGTGCCACACCATGTAAGAACATCTGCTCTTACATCTGTTCATAAATGAGGACTGCTCTCAGAGAGTTATACTTCTAAAAGTTTAAGTCACGGATATACTTTAGAATATTTAAAAATGTATCATCATTCACATTTGGAAGCCTTCCCTGGACAGTAGAGACAGATACTCCAACAAAAGCAGGATAAACAATTTTTAATAACCTTAATTTCAGAAGAAACACTGACTGAGCAGGTGTCGCAATATTTTTGTCCAGTTTACACTACAATTACACAATAGTAAAGATTTTAATACCAATATAAATAAGGTGTGTGTGTGTGTGTGTGTGTGTGTGTGTGTGTGTGTGCGCATTTTTGAGTGGTACTGAACACTTTAGTGAACACTGAAGTGTTTACTAAAATGCATGAAATGACTTACTGTGCAAACTTGGGCAATGCGAGACACGATGAACTTGTTGATGAAGTCATACTCTCGGCCGATCTCACTGAAGAAGAAATAGACTTTCTCCTCACTGGGAATGAAGGTGGAGCTGATGAAGTTAGGTTCTGTGAGTGGGGCAGAAAAGATAAAAAAAAACCTTTTAAACATCTTTAAGTGTTATAAAAATGTAATGAATTGGTGGTGTAATTTTTTTACCTTCTAGCCAGCCTAGTGTATCATCCAGCTTCACATCAACATGACTTCCTTCACTCAGATGACGAGAGATAATGGGCCGATTGCCCCTATAATCTGCCACTGTACCAGTGTATAACTCCCCATCTAACGTACAGAGAAAGAGAGAGACAGGTTTATACATATATTTCTATGCTAGAGCATGCTAGAGCATCACAAGTTTACATCGGGGCTGCTCTCAGAGAGCTATACTTCTAAAAGTTCAAAGCATGACTAAATATGTAATCTGAAATATGAAGGTGTAATGTAGTTCTTTGGCCACCCGGTGGCAATAAATCCATTCCTGCAGTACATGCTGATGGTAAGTTGTCTGATGTTCAAAGTCTCATGATCTTCAATGAATTTCAATCAGTGCATCCCTTCTATCTGAAACAAGTTGCTTTTGATACAATGAAGCCATCCAGCTTCAAAATCTACAGTGCTCTTTCAAAATCTTCTATGAATAAATGGTTAAAAACAGTGATTTAGTGGTTTGTAGTGAAAACTTACTGATGTAGGATTGATCACAGTGATGCTGAATTAAAGCAAAGATTTGAGAGCTTAAAAGCTAAATGTTTTAACACCAAAAGGTTTGAATGCTTGATAACCAAGAGATTGTTTTACTGGCATTGTGAGAAGACTTTTGGTCTCTAATGCAGAGGAGCACATGCATTGTAGTTATAGTTGTGTGGCAAACTAGAGCTCACAATCAGCATTAGCTATAAACTCAGACATGGTAATGTACGCAATTTAAAAACTAACAAACTTCAAGTATTAACCTGCCCATGATCTTTGTTAGATTCAAAGTAAACATATAACCCCACTGTGCTTGTGCACAGGGGGAATTGTCCTCTGCATTTAACCCATCCACGCAGTGACACACATACACACTAGTAAATACACACACGAGGGGGCAGTGAGGATACATGCCCGGTGCGGTGGGCAGCCTTATCCACGGTGCCTGGGGAACAGCTGGGGAGTTAAGTGCCTTGCTCAAGGTACTCAGTCATGTCCTGCCAGTTCAGGGAATTGAAAATGGCAACCTTCCTGTCACATGACTGGTTCCTTAACCACCAAGCCACAGCTGGCCCAAGATAAGCACAAAACTCTGCTGGGAAACACAACCTCTGCAAACCTACATGACAGACTTTTAGCACTAGAATCTTACCCACAGTGATGGCTGTGTTTTTCTGGTAGGGGTCATAAGGGCAGCGACCTCTGCCTTCTTCAGGCTTATTGCCAGTCACCAGAGAGAACTGTCCAGAGTTCTAAAAGAGAAAAACGTAGAATACAAATCATACAATCATACATAGAATTGATATATAATACAAGTAATTATGTACAAAGTTTCACAGTTAGGATTACTGCTTGTTTTAACAAAGCCTAAATCACATGACATTGTTCTGGCACAGAAGTGCCTATAGTCAGAGTTGCACCCACATTAGGGACTGGGGATACCACTGACAGAAATGAATGCATCTCAGCCCAAGATAAAACCTGTTCCAAACCCAATATATTTTGTATCTGAATTACATGCTGTACACTGATATGACAACACAAGAAACATACCAGCAAAAATATGTCAAAAATTAGGTTAGTTAAGCATCTTTTCAGAATCTGAGTACAGTTTGAGTAGTTGGTGGTCTTCTAGAATGGTGATGAAGTACAATGTTGGTCACTTGCTAGTGACCTTTATACATTAGATGATCTAGAGACATTCTTTTTACATTTTTTCCTCTCAATTTCATTTCTGTCAGGCAGATATTCAGCTAATTTCTGAAGATCTGGATGCACCAGAGGTCTACTCAGGTCTACAGTGGTTTCAGTGAGGAACGGTGAATTAGAGAAGCTCTGAAGAAACAGTGATCTCTCATTACCATATTGAAATCATTAGAGGAGTTTATACACTGATATATATTTTAAATATAAAATGTGTTTTTACTACAAGACTACAAGACTGAATCTGATCTGCTGAGTTAAGCTTTGAGCATCAGTAACATCAGCATTACTCATGAAGTCAGTGGCAGAATGAGATGCACGCAGAGGGTTTGCAAGCATAAGACTTTGCATGCAATTCCTAAAACACACACACACACACACACACACCCACACTCACCACACTCACCACACTCACACACACACTTGCACACACACTCTCTTTACACACTCACACACACACTCACACACACACTCACACACACACACCTCTCATTCTTCCTCACAAAGTATACAGCAGTGCACAAGACCAGCCAACAGAACTGCTGTGTTCTATGACAGGATAAACGATGTAATGATGTGGCTCTGGCTTTTATGAACACATGCACGCATGCACATACTCACACACACACACTTGCGTGCGCACACACATGCACACATGCATGCACGCACACATACACACACGCACACATGTACTAGCCTTTTTACATGCATGCTGCGCATGCGCTGCGCATGCACTTGCACTTTACACTTTTTTACATACGAGAATTAGCAAATAAAGCACTGGCCACACACCAGCAGGGACCCTTCAGGGCTTTTAGTTTCATGAGTGAAAGGACCATAATGTACAATGGAGGTTAAAATAGCAGTTAAACAGAACAAGTAGAGAACATTAATCATATTTTTTTACAAGATATTGAGCTGGACAATGCTGCCTCACACAATCTGACAAAGAATTTCCACATTTCATTAAAGCCTCTTGTAGATCAACATAGAATGTGGAAACATTACTGATCTGTAATTGATCTTACAAGGAGCAGGGCCTCATAGTACAACATGCAAGCTCTTATTTTAAAATTCAGACATAACATTTCATATAATTCAGAGTTCAGAGAGATGTGTCTTTCCTTATGTGTATAATGTTTAATGGAAGTACAGAGTAATATGCTAGAGATCCAAAGAAAGCTGCTATAAGTGTGTGTGTGTGTGTATATATATATATATATATTATATATATATATATATATATATATATATATATATATATATATATATATATATATATATTAGAAAGTAGAGAGAGAAAATCAGAAATAATAACTGAGCATTAGGCAAAAGTAGGCAGTGTACATGGGCCAAGGGGCAACATGGGGAAAAATAAAAACAGCAGGCTAGCAAAGGTTTGGAAGAGAGCAGGAGATATGGCTCAAACGGCTCAAACTTTGATAAATGGAAGACATTTAGACTGAATTGGTCAGACATTAAATGCAGTCCATAAATTCAGTGCATCAGAGCTATAAACAGTTTTTTAAAGCCTTTAAAGTTATAGTGCTGAATCATTTTGCTGTTAAATGTGCCAACATCAGTTTTTATCAGCATTTTTCTAGTTCCACTGTGGTCAAACCAGTTTCACAAGTAGACAAGAAGCACTCTGCTAGTGTGTCTGCCACTTAAATACCAACACAAAGGAGAGAAACAGAAATAGTTTTAGACTACATTAACACGTCCATTATAGATCACTGAAGAGGAGAACATGTGAGAGATGCGGTTAACACCATTAAAAGGGTAAAAGCTACCATTACCTGTATAGCCTCTTAGAGCCTCTCAAAAAACAAACTAAAGTCAATTTTATACAACAAATACCTTGGCTGATTGACAAAATGTAAGATAATAAACTTGCAGATGTTAACAACCCAGTCAGACATAACATTATGTCCACCTCCTTTTATCTAAACTCACTGTCTCTTAATTGCTCCATTTACCATACAGGAGCAGTTTCATAATTACAGCCTGTAGTTCATACTTTGTTCACTTCCTTTCAACCTGTTCTTCAATGGTCATGACCTCACAGGAAGAACAGCAGTTATCGTATGGGTTGTGGGTTATTCTCAGTACTGCAGACAGTGACACGTGTTAATGTGTTCTATGCTGGTTTGAGTGGATCAGACACAATGCTTAAACGCTGTTTAAACCCCTCAGCGTAAATGCTGGACTGAGAATAGTCCTCCAACCAGAAATATCCAGCCAATAGCATCTTGTGAGCACTGATGAGGGACTAGAGGATGACCAACACAAACTGCAGAGACAGACAAGCTTCTGCCTCTGACTTTACATCTATAAGGTGGAGCAACTATGTAAGAGTGTCTAATAGAGTGAACAGTGAGTAAACACAGGATTACATGCATGCATGCATACCCCCCACTGCAGCACACGGGGTTTCTTAGAGTAGTAGACAGACAGGACAAAGATGACATAGGTGAGTAAAGCTATAGCTCTTACGATATAGGTGCAGCGCGGGCTGAAGGCAAATGTTCCACAGGCATACATATGGGTGGAGTTTAGAACTTGCAGAACCCTCACAAAATTTGGACAGTCCGTCTGATAGAGAGAGAACAACAACCATTCAGAAATGACTGCAAGTAAACAGAACGAAATCACAATAATGCCTTTATTTCATACCTTCTCTTTGCCTTTCATGGAACAATCGTTGAGGTCTTTCTCGGTAGGTGACCAGTCAAGCTGAAAGTAGAGATTTATGACAAGGAGAGTCAGACTCCTACCACAAACTCCTCTACCACCACTCACTGAAAATCACATCATCATCAGGGCCTGACTGATTTATTGCTTGGCTGACAATATCACTTAATACTGACAAACCATAGACATTGTTGATAATTAAATAACAGACACAAAAGAATTAAGATGAATTACTGTAACAGTAAATCTAAACCATTTCATGAAGAACAAAATATAAAGAGAAATCATAATTAAAACTGTGTTTCTCCTGTTAATTTTGTGACCACTGAAAACTGAGCCATTAGACATTAAGGCTTTGCCATGCCTACTGAAATATAAAATTAAGATCTAATATGAAAAACGATTCATGTTATTAAATGTCAGTCACTTAAAACCATTACCTGCAATATGATCATTTCAGGCCCTAAACTTTATGAGAAAAGATTACAGAGAGTGGGACATCACCATGTGAAAATAAACATCTTTAAAAAATAAGACAAGCTTAAAAATGCTGCCCATCATTATTTGTGCTAATGCTGCAAACTGCTTGGACACCCAAAATTGTAACTTGCAATGATATCTGATGAATGATGAGATTCTGTGAAAATGAACAAATTATACATAACATTTTTTTAAGAACAACTAAACACAGGCAGGAAGTCTTGGTTGGCATCAGTGACCATTAAAATTAAAATTAAAATGTCTACCACCTTTATTAAAGGTCATTAAAGAAAGAAATCCAGATATGCGTCAATGCTCAAAAAACCGTGAGCTGGGAAATAGTGATCATAAGCTGGTAGAGGAGGGGTTATCCTTCAGAATGTTGTGATGGCAGAATGCTCTGATACCTGCTACTCCCAAATTCAAATGAGTGTTGTCTATTTAAAATGGTTTCAAAAATTCTCCCGAAGGTGAAATGTTTGCATGTATAATTAAAAAGAAATGAAGCATGCATCTTTCTGTGAATTTTATAAAGGCAAAGTTCCAGTTCCATTTCTTTTTCAATAGCTGCCAACACATGTCAGCTCAAACATGCCCAAGCTGACGTCCATCACCTAGGGCAGTTATGCTATCTGGGACTCAACATTTCATCAACATTAAATCAACATTTAAAACTTTTAATGTTTGAATACTGAATGCTAATCGGTGTAATAAAACCAACAAAAGAATGTTCAAAATGCAAGCACGCACTTTCCGGTTGAGGATCAGGCCATCCCTCTGGCTGACATTAACTGAGAGAAGAGCGTTCCTTGCACCAACAAAAAGTGTCTCTTCATCCTCACTCAGCAGCAGCGTAGTGGAGTTATAGACATCAGGAGGAGTGAAAAGACTGAAAGGTCGGCCTGGACTTCCTGCAACAACACACAACACGGATTACAACCAAGTGTACACATTTTCCAGACAACTAATCAGTCGTATCCTGACCATTAACACACACAAACATTCAGCCAAGCTCTGTAGTCTGTGTCAGTTGTGCGTAAACAGATAACATTAGGATTTGTTTAAGCAGATGAAATTCTCTGATCCAGCTTTTAAGAGTTAAAGATTATAGCAAGTCTCTGCCAGACCCCTTGGTCACAAGATACAGCAGTTTCTCGTTCAACCGCCAGATGGAAATACAGACCTCACACACAGCAGCAGAAACCCTTTAGGGTTAAATCAGGGTAAAATCCTGTGTAGTGTGTTTACTGTGTGGACTGTCACTGAAACGCCACCTTTGGTGTGCTGTGTAGTAGAAGTGGTAGAAACAAACTTAATGTTGTCATCTTTGGTAGCATTTAAAGCAAATGAGAAGATGAACCAAAATGTGGGCGTATGATACTAATACAAACTCAGTAAGGATGCCAGATCTTGAACTTTGGATAAATGATTCTATTTAAAACATTGATCTAAAAGCCCTGACTAAAAAACGTTAGAAAGCTACTGTTGACGTCTCCAGCCTCATATTCTGATATTCCCAACTATCCTGTTTACTTATAAGCACATATACCTGTGAAACTAGGCTGATGGCATTTCCGCACTAGATAAGCAATCCTTTTAGGTTGTGGAAGAAGACGGATGCTCAGACAACTTTGAGCTACACAGTGCAGTTGTAAAATAACAAAGCACACATTACAAAAGCCCTGCACAATGATGTGTTACCAAGTTTGCCCCAAATGTCCTGCCCAGAATTGGTATCAGCTATTAGCAGATTGTGCTGAAAGCTTATCAGTGATTGGTATCAGTGCCACTGATCAGTGCACCTCCAGACTTGCTTATGTGGTTTGTGACACTATGAATCATTATCTATAAACATGCACAAACAAAATAAATACGCCTTCTAACAACCATTTAATCTTTTTAGCCATGCAACACACTGAAGTCCCTGTTTAAACATAACAGCATGTCATACAGCTTCAAAAACCACATTAGCCTCAGAGCTTCACTGCAAAACTACAAATGTCAAAAATGTGAAAACCATCAATGTAACTACCACTCTAAAATATGCACAGTAAACCACAGTGTAAACAAAGCAGCTATTTAAGAACCAGTAGACCTTTGCTATCTTACAGTTTTTCAATGGCAGAGGACTAACATGACCGTGTTAAAATTCAGTATAGCAATCAGGGCAGACACATACACGCACACACGCAACACTCCAGGCCTAGTAAGATGTTCCTCCAGTCTGTTGGTTTACTACAGCCAGAAATTGATCTAAATCATTTTGACAGGTGCCACATTTAATTTGTGTCATATCCGCTGGCCTTTTTACAACCGTCAGGTTCTAGATTATATATAAACACCTGCTGAAGGACCTCTCTAAAATGATCAACTCTAAATCTGCCAGGTAAGAAAGGGGTTTAGAATGTTTTAGTCAGTAGACAATTCCACATGTGTAGTTGGTACTATTTCATGCATGCTGTGTGACATCTGAAACCTTCCACAGGGTTCAGACTAACACCAACACTAACAGCATGTTACAGGACCAGGAACAAAGATCAGTTTCTGTGATAAACAGCTTTGGGTCTTCACAAAAATCATTCCAACAATGCAATGCTAGTTCAACAGCTTGAACTCAGAGACAATTATTAAATTATAATTATTTAGTAAATACATTCTGTGACTTCAAAAATAAAATGGCTGTAACTTGCCACATTCTTTAAAGGGTCTGTGACATATGTCACGGTGGGTCATTATGGGTTAATCAGAGACCCACAGAGTAGGCATGTACTTTCTGAATTCTTTTAGTATCACCATGAGTTAAAGGAACATTATGTAGCATTGTTAACTAAAATAACAGCTTTTAAATAATTCTGTAGACTTTCAAATCACGGTAGACTGATTGTAACAGGGAGGATGACGTCTCTCTGCCATTGTCAGAACTCAGTCTTCCTGCTTCTTTTACTTCGGCTCATCTGCAAATATAGTTGTCCATTAAGGAAGAGTGGCTCAAAGTGTGATTTGTATTTATGATGGTGAAATAAAACTGTATTTTTTGTTGTTTGCCCCCTACAGTCATACAAAATGAATATAGGACTGTGTAGGATTTTTGTGGGTGAAGGTACTGGTGTTACTGGCAGCTATAACAAAGTACCTACTGACTCTCAAATACGATAAAACTATATACAGTCATCATTTGGTCAGTATATTTTCTACATCTACCTGTAACAGAACACTGTCTTTGAATACTGAAATCAGTACTTTGAAATCAGAGTACCGTATTTTTCTAGACTATAAGCCGCACCGAAATATAAGCCGTAGCCGCAAAGTTTAAAAATAAAAAAACCTGGAAAATAACATATATAAGAAGAAAAAGCTGCACCTCATTATAAGCCACATGGTTTAAAGCGTGGAAAAAAAGTAGCAGCTTATAGTCTGTAAAAGACGGTACTTCATTACATGTATATACAACCCACAATACAGATTACTAACCAAAGTCTGTACACTATGTCCAAATGTTTGTGGACAAAAAATGCATTACGCTACTTTAAGTTGCACCCTTTGGTAACACAGATGTTTAACTGCATGCACACAGCTAGTCTAGTTCCTGAAAAAATTATCACCAGTAAATTTGGACTATCATACACAGATGAAACATGAACTTATTGCCATTATGCCTAATAACAGGTGTGGGCTCTTTAGCTATAAGAGCTCTTTAGGTATAAAAGCCCAGCATTGAGCTGTGAAGTTATGTTTTTTGGAATGATGGTGCTTCCTCCAATACTTTTGGGATGATGTTCATTCAACATCCGGGCCTCACATGCTCTTGACCCCAAATGCTCAAAACCTCACAACAATGCTACAAAATCTAGTTGGAAGCCTTTCCTGGAAAGTAGAAAACAAAAGCAAGATAACCTCTTAAATACCCCTTATTTTGGCAGAAACAATGATTTGGCAGGTTTGCCAATACTTTTGTTGACATACTGGATGTGGTAAAATACAGTAGTATACACAACTGTTCTGTCTGTTTTTATTCAAAATTGTAAGTTAAACAGTCTGGACTATCCGCACTTCTACTCTAATCAGCCCCGTATTTATTTAGGTGTCTGACATCAGATTGAAGATAGAAAAAGATACTCAGGCCTTCAGGCACATCTTCAGAAAACATAAACATAACTGAATGTACACTTTAATGTGTGTGTGCATGTCTTGGAGTGGCTGTGGTTTAGAGGGTTTTGGTGAAAGTGCAGGCACTTTCAGCAGATATGCTAAAAGACTGCACGACTGTAAAAAGCTAATCCAAGATCCAAGAGCTTAAACAACTCCGCAACACACAAAAAGAATTAACTAATTACACACAATACAGCACATTTTAAAAGTTACCTTTTTTAATTTGCTTCATCTGCGACATAAAACATGGTGTGCACAAAGATTGCCATATTGTATGTATTGTTCATTTATTTCCAAAATATTAAATTCAGTAAATAAATAAAATCACGTATAAAATGCTATTTAAGGTTTTTTTCTTGTTTTAGTTTTTTTTTTTTTTTTTATATATTTCCTGTATTTTTTTACATCAAAGTCTGATGTTGTATGGATCAGCCTGTTTAGAGCCTGTTTAAATTGTAACAGCTCAGTTTTCCAGCAGAACATCATTAATAAAACTACAAATTTCCTCAAAGAAAGATCTAGGGTGAAGCAGAGTTTCAACAGCAATCTGATTTAATTAAAAAAAAATCTTGCTTACATTATTACATTGCACTGTATCCCCTGTATTATGATACATAATGCCAGGTTCTTGCCAATATACATCCTTAACCGCAGTGTCCAAAATGCCTGAAAAACACACCCAGATGTGCCTGGATGGCACAAAAATTCATTTTTCCACCTCTGAGCTCAGTGATAAACGACTAGTAATTCAGCTTGAAATTTTCTCAGAGGAGGAGGAGGAGGGAGGAAAACCAGACATGGCCAAAACTAGAAATAAATGAAATCACATTGGCGCTCAATTGAAAGAAAGAAACCCACCCAGGACCCCATGCACATTTATTCCCTTCGCACAGGGCTTAAGTTGTAAGCCACTTAAAAAGCCACTGTGTCTAAGCGTGAAACATGTGACTTAAAGGAACACACCAGCATTTTTCTTAACCTAACCTCAGCTGCATCTTCAGCATGTGGCTGAAATCAAGGGTATTAAAAAGAGCTTATCCTTGTTGGAATAAGGGAAGGCTTTGCACTTGATGTTGGAGCATTGCTGTGAGGATCCGACTGCATTCAGCAACAAGAAAATTAGTGAGGTCAGGATGCTGGATGATCAACACCTCATCCCCAACTCACGCCAAAAATCCTGGATGGGACCACAATTATTCCAGAGAACACAAAATTTCCTAAGATTTCTCTTAATCAGCATCACTTCTCTAGTCACATTGAAGTGTGCAATAACCACTGACCCCAATTTGGGAAGTAAAAACACTGACGTTGCCATTCTCACACCAGACACGACCAAAACATCTAACACATCAACAGAATGTACAAGTGAATATCTGCCATGGCATGAGTTCTGTTGGGACATGTACCTGTAGAGGATCAAACCCAGCCAGCAATATTAAAGAAAGTGCTCTATTGTGAATAAAATAGCCCTAGGCAATTTCTGATGAAGCAGTAATGTGGAAGCCTTTATGGATGTCAAAAGTGGTTCTTCCATGGCATCACTCGCAGGATTTGAAGTACCCTTATTTTTTAATAGTTTTGGGTGGAAAAGAAGAACACTGACTTTATGACAAATTGACCTAAAAGCAAATAGTTCACTTGTGCTGCCCAATCAAAGCCGACAAGTTGAAACATATCAACCTGCTACTTACAAGATTCATTTAAAGGAAAATGATATTTCAGACTCATAGCAGCTTCATTTAAACATTATTCCAACATAATTATGTGGTAGCCTGAAATAACACGTCAGCGATTCAAATAAGGTCACAATTTTCTGATTGCTAGGTTACATATATAAAGGCCAACTGACTCAACTGACAAATCTGTGCCTCACGCAAATAAGAAACAGTTGATTTAGCAGCTCATTTAGTACCACGAAGGTTTGTGTGTTTGACAAGGCTGAGAAATGAGCTGAAGAGCCAATTCTCACACATTAATTAACTGGTGCACTGTCAGATGGTGACTCGACATTGGGTTGTTTTTTCCTTTGACAAGTTGAGAACAGAAAAGCCAAAATTAGGCATCAATTCTTTTAAGAAGAACAAAAAAAGAAAGAACGGATATCCTAAACATTTTCATGTACTGAATTCATAAGGGACAAATTAGAGAGACATACTGGACAGCAATCAATTTTCAATATATTTTTAATCTGATACACATCTCATCACTTCTTTTCTAGCATTTAGTTATGTTCACCCAAACAGTGATGGTAGCTCTATTCCTGTCAGGTAGGACTGACCGATATATCACCACAATAGTTAAAGACATTTTCACAATCCACGAAATATATAAAATATACAACACTATCAGCAGATTCATATGCAAATACTATTCCATGGCTGTGACCGAAATAGATCCCTATTTACGTTTTAGGGCCCCTAATGAGATTGTCAACCATTTTCTTCTGAGTGTCCAAACTGTAAAATGGAGTTCAAATGAGGGCACTATAATCTCCCACGATTATACACAATTCCCTGATCATTTCTAGTGAACACTGTAATTCATTACATGAGCTGAATATGGACCACAACGCCACTGTGAGTCTCCTTACAAAGCAGCACAGTGGAACAAATGGAACTGACTGTTTACTCATACAGCAAGGTGCTAGGCCAGTGGTAGTTGGTGAGTGGTTTGTGCAGGAAGTGGAACCTGTGAAGTTCAAATGTTTTTCCATGTAACATTCCTTAATGGGTGGATTTTGTTTGCAAAATCAAAAGGCAACATAATCAAGGATTATTCCATGAACAGCACAGAGCTGATGAAGTTCATCTGTGTTTCTACTTCTTCTTAGTAAACGAAATAGTCTATCCTTAAATAACGTAATACTAATGAGGGAATAGGGATCCATTTTGGCCACTTCCACATGCAATTAAACAGGAATAATTACCCTAATTACTCCCCATACTGAAATATTCATTTGGTCAGTCAACATACCAAACTGAGCAATAAAAACATTACAGATGTTCAAATGTGTCATTCAAATTTAAAGAATTGTGTTTTTTCTTGTTTGTAAAAGCTGGACAGTAACTGCAAAGATAACATGTTAAGCAGATCATAGAGTTATGGAAACAAAACTAAGTTTCTTCTTTTCTTTTCTTCGGGGAAGGGTTGAGTATGTGTGGTGGTAGTGGTATTTCTAGTTGACGTGGGGGAAACTTTTGAAGCGGAAGGCTTTTAAAAGGTTCTCTGAGTGCTGAGGTTTTGTGGTACATTTTCTACCAGATGACCTTTCTTCTGCTGCGGCAGAGTAACTTCATAAAGAAGCAGCATGAAAACAATACTGTTTTGGAAGCTCTCTGAGAGTTTAGCTTCAAGGTCATCTTTATTACTGTCTCCTGAAAGCAGAAATATCCGATGGAAAAAGCAAAGTCTGGAACGACCAAACAATCAGACTGTCTTTAAACCTGGCAATTTGTGTTCCAAACTAAAGAAGCAAACTTCAGATATCAAAGATTTAAAAAAAGCATTAAAGTGCATCAGAGTGCATTCAGACATAGTCAGGCCACCTTCTGGTCTATATGAACTTACTGAAAATCTCCACATGGTTTGAATGCACGTGATGATTTAAGCCAATGTTTCTCAGCCTGGTCCTGGAGGCACCATTCTCTGCACATGTATGTGTTTTCCCTGCTTCCAACACACCTAATTCTACTAATCATCTCCTCAACAAGCCCTTTCAGATTTGGTGTGTAAAACCAGGGAATACACTAAAATGTGTAGGGTATCCTGGAGAAACACCAATTTAAGCATGCAGTTATCATCATGCTACATCAGCTACATTAAGGGAAATATTTTTAACAAACCTTAAATTCAACAGGGTTGGGGTTAGGGATCACATGAGAGGTGATGTGTTCAGAAGGATTTAGTGCATTCCTCCCAAAGCCTGTAAACATGTCTCCTCAATGACACGCACAAACATGTATAAGCTAAAACCGAGGCATACATTTTTATGTAAAGTTAAAGATGGTAAAATAGTGGAAGATCTTAAAATATAACTTCACTTTGGCCTCTTCACCCTGCATTCAGCAAATCAAATATCAAATCAAGGTGTAAGGGCAAGTGAAAAACATAGGTTCAAGTTCTTCGCAGTAGTAAAATAGCTGTATAAAAAAGATACAAAATATATATGTAATATAAATAGACTATATACATATTTACTTGCCCTATACGCACATTATTGCAGAGAAAGATACATTATTTCACTGCAGAAGGTCTATGTAGATCTGTAAAATGGATTTTTGCATATTTACATGTGCACTTTACATGTGTATAGAATTCAATGTAGCTGTAGTGTTAGAAGGTAAGTGGGAGTCTTTGGTGGGTGAAGTGTAACTGAGCAGTTAGTACTGCTCCAGTAGTGAGTAAAGTGCAGATGCAGAAAGAGTTTATGTGGTGTGAAGGTGTGATGGTGTAATGATGCAGGTGAGAAGTGTTGTTAATGGCTGTGGATTGGAACACTGTGCTACCGCCTGTTTAGCAGTCTGGTGGCCTGGGGGAAGAAGGTGTCTAAGAACCGGTTTGGAACCAGTCCCCATGCTTCTGTACCTACTAACGCTGGGCAGCTTTGAGAACTGCAGTGGCTTGAGTCCTTTATAGTCGTTTATAGTCCTTTATAATCCTTTATAATATCTTTTAATATCCTTAAAAAAACTTTTTGGGTAAATAATATGTTTCATAAATAGACTTTAGGCTTTTCAAAACTACTGAACAACACTACATCAGGAATCAAACATCTAGTGCAATAACTTTCCCTGAGGGAGCTTTAAGAGGTCTTAAACTACTGCTACAAATTTTGACGCTGACTTTTAAACTTAAACAGCTGCTAATGAATCAGTTTGCACATTAAGTAAAATATTAAAGCAGAAAACTATGTCAGCAGATTTTCCCTGTAGGGAGGTCCACTCCACTGACTCAGTTTATGATTTCCAAACAGGATGCACTTGCATGCAGTGGTGTAACAACCCTTCAAAAAAAATCACAAAATTTGTGAAAAAGTCCATCACAGGACTTTTCTCCATTCGATTCATTATCCAGCATAACCACATCATGCTTCATGCAACTTCAGTTGCTCGGCTCTATTCTCATTTTCAGTTCAAGGACAGTCTTCATTTTTCTTTGTTCATACTGGTGATACTGATGCTGGGTGAAATTACCTCAAATCAATCTCACAAATAATTTAACATTTTGCCTTAATTGCAGTTAATGAGCAATTATTTTAATAAACATCAAAGATTTGTTTGGCACAAGCTGTTTTGAGTTGTTGTTTGTTTACTTTTGAATTCTCACCTTAAACACACCTTTTGTGATTTGTAACGAACAACAATGGACCTCAGTCAAGTACAAGAGCTGATCCCACAGCCATGGCTGTGCAAATCTAGACTATATTACATCACCTGGAATTTGAGGTTATATTTAAACCAATAAACTTTGCCCTGCAGTGAAGTATTTATTTCCTTAAGAATATTGCTTTCTTTGGGGCACCATGCAGTTACTGCTTCAGCTGTTCAGCTGGACTCTAGGCACTTTTCTGGTGCCAAGTAAAGCCCTTTATTATAAAGGGTTGTATATTAGGGAAAGGGGTCCCGCAAATATGAAGGACATTTTGACCAGGAAAAGAAACATTTTAAAAGGCAAATACCACATTTTATTGTATGTTATATATTTTTTCAGTGCAGTTTATGTTACAATAGGGTCCAAATATTTTTTACACACTTTTCCACCCCCTCCTTATACTTTAGAACTAAGCTGAAAAAAAAAATGGTGCATAATGGCTGTCCTGTATTGTACCTCATTCAAAAAACACTCAGAGCTGTGGTAAGTTGAATAGTTTTGAAGACTATACACACAAACGTTTAGAGACACCTGATTCTCCAGAGTTGCATGGACATGGTGACTTTAAACTTATGCATAGATGCTTCAGAACATCCCATTAAGCATCCCATGCGCATCTAAATGGGTGTGTCAGTAATGGCTGCACTGTAAAGTAGCTGAATCTATTCATTAAAAGGAATGACTGGAAGTGTGTGGTCTATGAAATTTTCCAGCAAGGTCTGAGAAATGGCTTCTATAGTACACATTCTTTCAATGTGTTCTTTGGTAACAAGCATGGAAAGAGCAGGAGTTTTAAAAAGCTTTTAAGTGCAAACACTAACACACTTCCTGCACAGACCACTCATTAGTGCCTGAAATTTACATCGGTAAAGCTTAAATGCATCACTGTCACTCCAGCTGTTTGCACAAACCCATACAGCACTTCAGCTGATCTATAAACTGTCTTGACTGTCTTGTAAGTCATCAAAACTTTTTATTGACAATGACATAGACCACAGAATGTTGGCCACAACAGATCTCAGAAAGCAGAGCTTAAGAGAGACCCAACTATGTTATGGAAGTGTGCTGTCAGCTGAAATGAATAACTCTGATAAGAGGTTGTTTTTTTTACCTTTTTAGCCCCTTTTTGCAAGCTATTATGATTTTGTACAGTTTTAGTTTCAGGCAGACAACATAACAGAACCAAATACATTAGCCACGGTTTTCGTGCTTTTAAAAGAAACCCTCCAACAGGCTGCACAGTGACCCAACACTGCCAAAGGGCACAGAAACGGATCCAAATGATCTTCATTTACATCACTAGCAAAGATGAAAGATAAAAACTGAATATGCAAAATGGCAGTGCACAACATGTATAGAGCAGCAGCTCAGACCATTGTGACCACTTTGCATAAACGAGTGTAATTTATGTCAAATATATTATTTTGATTTTGTACTGAATTCAAAATGCTTTTGAAAACATACTTTTCATTCATTTCACACACATACCAGCTCAAAATTATTGAAACCCCTGGCAAATTTTAACTTAAAGTTACTTTTATTCAACTAGCAATGCTGTTTTTATCAGAAATGACACACAGCTTTTATTTGCATTTGAACAAAAAGTGACATGTCCAGAATGATTAATACTGTTCTCAATAATCAATAGAAAAAAAAGTTAATACAGCAATCAAATGCATCCTATAATTGCTGACCAGCTTTTTGCATCTCTTCACTGTTTTTCTTTTGCCCATTCATCTTTAGTGATGAGCTCCAAATCTTTCAGGTTGGAGGGTCTCCTTGCCATCACCCTGATCTTTAGCTCCCTCCACAGATTCTCAATTGGATTCAAGTCAGGACTCTGGCTGGGCCACTGCAAAACATTGTTGATTTTTGTCTACTAAACATTTTTCCACCACCTTTGCTGTGTGTTGGGTGGTTGTCATGCTTAAATGTTAGATTCCATAGATTCTTTTTTTTAACTTCTCTCACTGTCCTCCTGGCCAGCACAGGTAACACACTTGGCTTCCGACCATGTCTTCTGAAATTTTACACAGTGCAGAGTGTCCTGTATTTTTGAATAATACTTTGCACTGTTATCATAACTTGAAACTTGAAAACATTTAGATATGACCTTATAGCCCTTTCCTATCTTGTGAGCAGCCAGAATGCACAGCGGCAGGTCCTTAGTGAGCTTCTTTGTCTTAGCTATGACTGTCCACAAACGAACGGCATGGATAGGGTAATTAAGATGCTTTAGAACAGACTTGACTTGGAATGGTATAGAACTTTGACTGTGACAGTTTGCAAAGAGTATGAATAATTTTGGTCATGCCACTTTTTGTTGAAATGTAAATAAAACTGAAATATTTTTCACAATAATGCCTTTTGTACACTGCCTCGTTGAATAAAAAATAAACTGTCCATGTAGCCCAAACAGTCACTCATACAATTGTGCAGCTTCAGATGCAGGACAAAGCAGGACAGTGTTGAAGTGAGCAGCAGGAAAGTGAAAAGCCAGGTCAGGGTATGGCAGCCAAGGGCAAGCATCATAACCCTATATTGGTTATGATATGAAGTATCAGTGGTTTTTAAGCATGGATGTGTTTGGTGGAGCATTTCAAGCATCTTTTACCTCCTAGGTTCAACAAGAAAGTGGACTGTACCCTGTGTCCTTTTTTCCACTATGATGACCAATCAGGTGAAAGGGTATGCAGGTCCTCAGTCACAATTATAAAGAAAGCGGGATTAATGGTTGCAATGTTATTGAAATGAGCAACAAAACATTAAAGGCTGAACCTTTTTTTAGTTTATCAACAGCACTTAAACTGGTTAGGATACGGCTGCTGTTTAGTAGCCTGGAGGTCAAACCCTGGGCTGGGTGGAACCCCATCTTGGTTATAAGAGACACTTTTCATTTCGATATTAGCTAATGGGGTAAATATAATAACAGTAGCACAGTGGGTGGGTGACGTGGGTGAAGGTAAGGAATAGGAACAATGTTAGTTATACTCCAATCACTCTCAAAATTCACCAAAAATGAATAAAATTATATAAAAAAAAAAAATCACTTGATGTATCTGACCTATAGTTATTTTACTTACTGCCTCCGTACATGGCTTCTAAGCCAACTAAGCGATGCTAACAAACAGATGCTCACCTAATGAAGGCTGATTCTTCCAGCTCAACTTGTGATGAATAAAGGAAAAGGGAAATTCCACAGGCAACAAAATGTTCCTGTTTAAACATGTACTGAACAACATGAGCAAATGACAAGACCGCAAACCAGTGTTTGGCTTTGCTTGGTTTATGAAGTTGTAGGAGTTTTTAAACATCCCTGTACAGCCACATGCACACACACACACCACTCTGTCCAGAGGCCTAATCTGCAGGACTGAGCTGCAGCATACCAGCTGTCCTCCCTCAGGTCTTGCTCAGCTAACCGGACATCAGCACTCCTCCTCTCAGTCCTCTTCCTCCCCCTCGCTGCAAACCATCAGGATGGGCCCCTGGCCAGTTCCTGGAAGAGAACTCCCACCCATACTACACCACATGTGTTCTAATGAGCAACAGCTGACCAATCAGCAGGTCAGAGCACTGTATAGCAGACACCAGAGCTATGGATAAGATTCAGTTTCCTCACTCGCAGGCTATACTTTGGCAGTGCACGGAGGGATACAAACACCAGACAAAGCTGATTTAAAACTTGGTGGTGTTGTGAACAAATCCTCCACAGGACTGACATGACATTTTGGTGCATATTTTAGATACTCCCCACCCAAATATGTTAAATTCAGTAAAGCAAGTTGCTGCCCCTTCATGCTGTGTGTGTGGTGGCTGAGTGTGATTGTGTAGAGTGCTGACTGAAGCGTACTCAGGTATCTAGAAAGGCACTACATAAGTATTACTAACTAACTAAAAACAGATATGTGAGGCTTACTTCTTGGCGTTCGGCTTGTTTAATCCCTTTGGACCCCATTTACTGTGTTGCGCACTATTAGTTGCATGCAGACAATATAAATCACAGATCAAACAATTTTGTTTGTCATTCATAGAACACTTCAGCATTAGCTGAGGTTTTCACATTTCTAAATGAAGCCCTCCAGCAGACTGCAGAGTGACAGAGGGAAAGAAACGAATCAGTCATCATATGTTAAAATCTAACAAAGATGAAAGAAAAAGACAGAACTGTTCATCAAGCAACTGGAAGTAGCTCATCTCATATAATCTCTTTTTATAGAGGTGCATAATCAGACTCAATTGCATTAGGGTTGGGCGGTATGATGGTATTATGGAATGGTATTTAAAAACATGACCAAACTAAAAAGTGGTGATGGTATTTATAAATGTGATGGGCCAATTTCAGCTTCATGCCTGCCTTGAAAACTGGGACTTTAAGACAGGAGTGCATCCACAATAGGGGAGGGGTGGGAGGGGGGTATGCGTTTGGAGGTCATTGGTTTTAGGGATGCACATGGGTTTGAGGCAGTAATGCAGAGCTAAAACAACAAGACAATGTCTAGTGGTCGCTGTGAATTTAGCGAGCTAGTTAGGAAGAAAAACAAAACTGCTGCAGTTTGGCATCATTTTGGATTCATTCCAAATGAAAATAAAGAGCCATCAAATCTTGATGAACCAGTATACAAGGTCTGCCTAAACACTGTATTCATGATGTAGCTCAGCTTTTCTTTTTTTGATACACTAATGCATACATACATACAGTGCATCCAGAATATATTCACTTTTTAAACACCTCACAGAATAACAGAAAAGATAACATAAATCAAGATAAAATAGTGCTAAACCGGTTACAATAAAACAAAAGCAATGAATGAATGAATTAACAAACTATTTTTAAACCTATATAAAACAGACCATATTATAATGAATAATAAGATTGTTGTATCAAATTTGAAAGGACTGTTCCACATGTTGGGGTACTTTAACAGGCACAAGGGGTCACGTTCTGGCTGACGAAAGACAAAGCTGTATTTCCTTGACATGGCAAGACACAAATGTTCTACAGACTATCACTGCTGTACTGAAACCAGTTAGTGCATTTACTGATATTTTGTCTGGAGAAAAGTGTGTGTCCAGCTCATCTGTACTCCCCATACTTAAACTGTGCATTGAAGACATACTGGTGTCCTCAGACCATTAAGTGCCTAAACAAACCCATTAAAGCTGGGATCGTGGGGAAACTTGAGGCCAAATATAAAAATGATGACGTCTGAGTCTATAATCCATGGCGATGAAGACCTGCTTATTTGTGTACTTTGTACTTTATAGCAGGTTGTCAAGGCTGTCTCTAGTAAGAGGCGGCCAGCTCAGGATGAGACCTTGTGGTTCCAAACTTCTTATATTTACCAATGATGGAGGTCACTGTGCTCAATGGGAGCTTCAGTGCAGCATACATTTTTCTGAACCCTTCCCCAGATCTGTGTCTCGATAAAATCCTGTCTTGGCGATCTACTATTCCTTAGAATTCATGGCTTGGTTTGTGCTCTGACATGCACTGTCTGCTATGGGACCTTATATAAAACAGGTGTCTTTCCAAATCATGTCCAATCAACTGAATTTTCCACAGGTGCTCTCCAATCAAGCTGTAGAAACATCTGAAGGATAATCAATGGAAACAAGATGCACCTGAGCTCAGTTTTGAGTGTCATATCAAAGGCTGTGAATACTTACGCACATTGTATTTTTGTGTTGTATGCAAACACACACACACACACACACACACAATACTGGTAAAGAACAGAGAGAGTCAGCATGTCTGGCCTAGAGGTGGTCAGTGTGGTTCGGCCTTTTCAGCATGAGGATGTGAAATTCAGCACAGTTATAAGGAATTGTGGGAATTGCAAAACCAAGGGGCACATTTCCTTTGAAGGGACTCAAATCAGTGAAGGAACTCCTGTAGCTTCTTTGTGAACTTATTACATATCTGGATTTAAACAAACCCCTTCTAACTTGAACCTGCATTAGAGTACTTATAGAGCTGCTACAGGCTTGCTTATGCTGAGACATAAGACACTGTGTAAATGATACCCGATGCTTGGTTGCCATATCTGGAATCCACTTTTAAAAGTTGTAGTTTTTAACCTTTTTATTATTATTATTATTATTATTATTATTATTATTATTATTATTATTATTATTATTATTATTATTAATACTACTACAATTCATATGTTACACTGCATATGCACAAAACCAAAACAAAATAATATAAATATACTGAATAATCACAATTTTGGAAGCATAGTTTGTTAGTCAAGACACAGTCAGCTCATTTCCTCATTTGCTGACAGTGAATGGAGAAGTGTGAACCACTTTTCCCTCATTCTTTAAATGCCACTATAGAGAAACATAGAAATGGAATATTTGACAACTTTCACAAACAAAAAAAAATATATATATTACAATAACAAAAAATTAAATACAATCACAGTGGATTATGATCCAGAGTTAAAACCAATTACCTATCCTAACCTGCCTCACTACTTAGCACGGTTCATTTACTGGTGCTGACATCATTAGAAAAAGCTAATGCTGAAGCATATTGTGTTAACAGTCCTAATCAGCACTGCTGGTACCAGAAAACTTCCAATAAGCCTTATTAGCCCCAGAGGAACCACCAAGTAGTCCAACACGTCCTAACATGTTGCTCCTTAATCAGCAAAAATAAAATGTACAGTATGAACTCAGGCTGCCCAGCATGTCAGGCACTAAGCTGCACTGCAAGAATCAAGTTCAGTAATATGCAAATGAGCCCTCCAACCAATTAATACATGTTCTTTTGAGCACTGCGCCATTTCTAATGAACAAGCTGTGTGTTTGGATGAACCCATTCTAGACTTTTGTCTTCATATTTCAGCTCACACAGGACGTGAACTTTGCAGCACTGGCACATCAGCTCTACATCCATGTCCCTTTCAGCACAGCAATGCTTGGCACACTGTTCAGAGCATTTCTGGCTTGCCAGCTAGCAAGACTGGAAATAAATACTTTATTGTCATTTATGAATGACTGATTTCATTTCCTTTGGAAACTGTAAAGAAAATATTCAGGAATTCACACCTTTGTACATAGGTAGTCTTAACTTGGTTGACAATGGCCATATTACATGTGTTTTTCAAATTCTAAGTCCAAGTCACATCTATAGAACACACAGTTCTGCACATTATAAACTAAGCACTATATAAATAAACTTGAATTGCCCATTAAATAGGTTATTTTCTCTCATCTGATAAATTCAGTAAATCATTAGAAAATGTCTAAAATGCACCATATTTAGGTTTAGTTCCTCTATAGATTTGTTCAATTATCTACCACTGGAACATACAACGAATTTATCATTGAACCACATAAATTTGCATTATATATGCCATGAAAGGAGTGTGTTTTTTCTTTCTTTCTGGTAACCGTTCATATTGTTCATAGTATTCATACTGTTGAAGTTCATAAGTATGCAAATTTGTAAAGTTCTTAATGCCAACTTGCCTAATCACATGTATCAGTATCATTGATATTGATTAGAGTCAATTCATTATTTCATTACTAGGAAATTATTCTATACTAGGAAATAAATACATAATTATATCCATTATATATTAAATTATATAATACATGTTCTACTTCCCCCTGTTTAAGGTGACAATAGTGTATAAAAATGTACAAAAGTGTGTCTATGTATAGGAAGTGACTTACTTGCACCCTCAACAATAATAACAATTTGGTCTCGGGTTGCAAAACTTTTACTGGTGACTGTGTAACAAATCACAATATGTAATTCATCCATATCACACAGCCCTGATTAAAACAGTCAGTAAGTCAAGGACCAAATCTTGCTCTGTACACATAGATGGATGCAGGAGAAAGGAACAGGTGCAGGCAAGACAACATAGTGAGCACTCATTCTAAATGACCTGACTCTCAACAAGCTGCCCCCAGAGAACAAGGCTTTCATTCATTTAATAAAAAGCCCCAAAACAGAAACAACTGTTCACTCACATCAGCTCTTTCATGCACATACTTTTTCCTTATCCACCCAAACAGTACAAACTAGGCCACTTCTACTTCCTCTTCTGTGTCCCCAATTCCTTCACCTAAATAAACTCAGACTGTTGTTTAAAATAACAAGATCAAATCAACTGTATAGATTACCTTTCACAATTTACAACCTGTAGTATATCCTAGTATACAGTGCCATGACAAGAGCTCTGCGGTAAAGGGCAGAGAAACCCACTTTAGTGTATACATTGTATACACAGCAGATTTTAGTCTGCGTTTTAGACCAGAAGCACTTACATAGTGCACACGTTAGCAATGTGGCTTTTTACAGACACGAGACCATACTTGAACATGACTGGGTAAAAGGGCACTTTTGCAGAGTGCTGTGATCTCCCCATCACAAGAATCATATTGTTTGTAATTACTGGTTATTATATACACGTAATTGGGGTGATCAGAGTACAGAATCACTTATTCCATGTCAAATTCTCAAAATATGGTGGTATTAGGATTAATCTTTAATGATGGAAAAGAGTGTTTCATGTGATGCTCACTTTACTATTGAACACTGACTTTAATTTGTATTAATAGGCTCTTGGAAAATCCAGGCCAACTCTGATCAGAACAAATTTAAACAAATGTCTGAAGAGGTCGTCTATGGATATAAATACAGAAAACGTTTTTCTGTTTACAAAAAAAAATAAAACAAATAATGAAATAAAATTTAGAAATGTATTGTTTACAGTAAACCAAGTACAGATGAACTAGAGAAAGTTTCATTAGCTCCTCTTTATCAAATATTTTGTGAGTAGCAAACCACATTCTACAAATTTGTGAACATCTGGTTTATAGTAATGAAAAATACACTTTAAATCCTAATACCCATCTACAAAATATTTCCACCAATGTTAAATCAGGCAAAGAAATTAAACAAACCACTGTTCAAAGTAAAAGATGCTTGAGGAACTTTTGGAGGTTCTTCAATATGAAACCTCTTAAGGTGTATCAAAAAACTTTCAGGTAACATATGTCCTTTTATTGAAGGCTCCTCGAAGCATCTTAAGAGGTTATTCCACAGTTTCAAACTGAAGAACCTACAAAAGTTTCTCAAGGGGCTTTTGCTTTTAACAATGTACATAGTGGAGCCATATATTCCTGCAAGATCAGAACAATGTGAAAAAATATGCTTAGAGCAAGGTGACAAAACTAGGCCAATAAAATGTAACTAATTCCAAAGCAAGAAAGTAATACTTCATGTTTCTAAAGGCAAAAACTTCATAAGTTCCAAAATTCCAAGACAGCTCCTCAATTCAGGTCTCTTCAACCTAAATTATATGTTGGATAAAACTGTTGTAATGAGCTTTGCATTGAAGAACTGTGC
Source organism: Acestrorhynchus altus (assembly GCA_034509495.1). Taxonomy (NCBI): domain Eukaryota; kingdom Metazoa; phylum Chordata; class Actinopteri; order Characiformes; family Acestrorhynchidae; genus Acestrorhynchus; species Acestrorhynchus altus. Next base: position 17,611,858 of record CM067505.1, read on the forward strand.
GTCAAAGACAAAGGGGGCATCTGTAATTGGCTCTTAAAATGGTAAAATGAGCACAACAAATCTAAACAAAAAAGGCCATCTGTTCCACTTCAAATAATCATCTTCTAGACTATAGCAATAAGTACAATTTACATCAAAATAGAAGTCTGCTCAGCTCCTATAAACCGGCCTCTCTTTTCTCGTTTAATGAATGACTGTAGTTCTGTAACCTCTGTGCGAACCTTCATGAGAGGCCTTGTGATTTTTAATGAGAATAATAATAAAAAAAATCCTAGTGAATTAAACGATGAACTGAAAAGCATTCTGCTTGGCCAGTCTACAACAGGAGTTCCCAAATTTTCCATGGCTGGACCCACATTAAGAGGTTGTGTTTGTCTCTTTAAATATTTTATTTAATGTTGTATATACTTATACACTTGTTTAGGGAAAAAATCTGATTATTCTAAGACAAAATACTGAAAAGTTGAAATAATGGGAATTCAATATTTTCCTCAATATTCACAAAAGCCCATCATTTATCTACATTAATCACATCACCTAAATAAAGTAAATGAAGAATTTAAATACATACATATTTAGCTCTCACTGCAATCACCATGTAATACCCTGTTATTGCTTGAAATTATATTTTTTTGTCATTTATTAACTTGTAAGTATGACATACTGGGAATCACATCTTTAAGTAATGTTACCCGAGTATGATCATTTTTATATCCAGTCCACTGTAAACTATATGCTATTGAATTGGTGTTAAAAACAATATCAAATAATTCTCTGAATCAGAAAACCATTAGGAAAATACAGGAATGCTCTGAAACATCTGGTTTTTAAAGAGTCAGCAAAAGATTAAAAAGAGAGTTTAAAAAGAATGTCATGCAGTAGGGATGTGACGGAATTCGAATTCGATGACATTCGAACTTCGACTATTTTTTTCGATTTCGACGGATGTTTTAGGGACAATTTTCCTCGAATGCGGATTTGAAATCGCCGCCGGTATATAAAACTGAACCATTCATATCGTCAGGTCTGGACAGAGGGAAGCAGACGCAGATATAAACACAGCACTTTAATTGGACAAATGCGTAAAACAGAGTCAAACAATCCAGATCAATAACAGGCAGGAGAGACAAAACCAGACTGGACAAACCAGAGACGGAGTCGAAAAACAGGCGAAGATCATAAACTGTCAGAATAAACACAGAACGAGATGCAGGATCAGAAAACGGAACCGGCTCAAACAGACAGACAGATAAAGATAAACATGGGCTGCGAGGCAAAGCTAGACACTGAACAGGTTTAAAGACTGGATTAAAGTCTCTCCGGACCAGGTGAATACAATCAGAACTCCGGTGATCGGGAACGTGAGTGAGTCACATGATCAGTCAGGTAACAAACTGAAGGATTCTGGGAATTGGAGTCCGGAGAGACTGAGGGGCGCATGACACATACAGGTTGATTTCTGGCCTGCAGGTCATCTTTTAGAGACCACCAGTGTTCATCTGAATTTAATGGTGAATGTTGTTTCCTTTATACTTCTGCTTTACATAAATAAATAATGAAAATGGCCAAATGTGGTAAGAAAACAAGTGTAAAACACAAAACAGTAGTAAACACAAACAGTTCTCTGAGATGTGTCTTCTTTGTGTAAGAATGCTCAATTAGTTAATTACATGAAAATAAATGATTGATAATTTTATGATTCAGTGTCATTTAAACAGCACGATGAATTGTTTACTATTTACTATTGTTGCTGATGGCCTGTTTAAGCATCATGGATGTGTGTTGAAAAAATACAAAAATACATGCACAAATGGGCTTATTGGGGTGTTCTTGCCCCTGTGTTTACCAAAACTGCTTTCGCATTCGACGGATTTGTAACAAAAAAATTCAAATCCAACAGATGTGGATTTTCCTCAGCTCCATCACATCACTATCATGCAGTGGATAATATTCCATAACTCATGCATTATTAAATAATGACTTTCATAATTAATACAGTGTTGCATTTAATTTACATTCTGCATAAATCACACAAAAACCTGAACTTTATTTTGTTACCCCTCTGGTAAAATTTTAAATCTGCTGTTCCTACATAATTTCTTCACTTAAATCAACAGCCTACAACTCTATATATAATGATTAAACAATCTCAAACATTGAAAACAACATAATCATAGCATATGATCAAACAGTTAACTTCACCATGGGCTTATTCTAAATATAGATAAAAAGGGAGATCAATAACTTTATTGACCAACAGAAAATTCAGACCACTGACATTTGAGTTTATTCAAATGATGGAAAGTGGTTCAGGTAAGATTTTAATAGCTTTTGTATTAAGGATAAGAACAGAATTTTTTTTCCATTTTCATTAACAGGCATTTCTTAAAATGTTGGCAAATTGAATGGTATCACACTCTGAGTCAATTCTCAATTAAACAATTAATTACTTTTAAGTATTAATTATTTTTAGCAAGGCACAAGGGCAAACATAGCTCCACATTCACGCTTCAGACATGTTAGACATGTTTGTGGTCAGAGAGCTTTCCTTTTCACTTAGTTTGAAATAGAAACACAAAATGGTACAGAACAGTTTCAAGTTGGAGAGAAAAGGGAAAATGCAGACTTATGATATGCACATCTGTAACCTGTATCTTCAATCATATAATAAGTTAACAATAATACTAAACAAAACAGAGAAAGAGGTAGATCTAATTATTCTAATTATTCTAAATATTAAAATGTTAATAGACTTAACATTTAGACTTAAGAAAAGATTATTCTGGATATTAAAATAAAGATCTAATGATACTGATATACACTACAAAGCTCTGATGATGCATCAAGTATGAGGTTCTAATGCAGGGGTGTCCAATCTTATCCCCAAAGGGCTGGTGTGGCTGCAGGTTTTCAATCTAAAACAACCACTTGTGACACCTGATCTCACTTATTTAATCAACGGGCCAGTTTTCAAACAACTGATCCATTTAGTTGGAATGAAAACCTGCAGTCACACCAACCCTTTGTGGATAAGATTGGACACCCCTGTTCTAATGATATTTAAGGCTAGTAAAACACCTTTAACCTCTGATTTATAATATTCAAATCCCCTGTTAATTACTAATGGTATTATGCATTCAAATTGACATGGTAAGCGAGACCATGTTAGAACATTTGCTCAGTAACATTCAGAAATACAAACTTACCTAGAGGAAAGGTGATACGAGGGATGGCGTTACCATGGCAGTCGCTGATGAGGATAATCAGGGATAAACAGATGGAGAGCAGTCTCGAGAATGCCATTGTGAACTGAAGAAGAGAGATGAGGCAGAATGGCTCAGCTAACTGCAAGCGTCTGCGTTGGTGTGTAGATCCGCTACAGTCCTTCCACAGACACACCACTTCTGCTCACAGAAAGACGTCGTCATCTCATCTGTGAAACACAACATCAGAAAGAGCTTTTTATTTTAAAGCAGGAACACACTGACGGGACACAGAAGTGTCACCATTTCCGCCAAGACATTGTTCCTTCCTCTTTTCACCAAACAGAGGAGCATGACAGAATATGGTCATAGCGGAACATCTATCAATCATACAACACAAACTCATGACCATTCAAATGCTGCTCATGTGACGTTATGGATGGATCAATGAGTCCATACAGGGAAGCCCTACAACCTACAGCACAAACATGCTGATCAACAGTGTGTGTTTACTTGTGGTCGTGTAAAAATTGGGGGTGGGTGGGGGGGGGAGGTCAATGATTAGGGTGCCATGTGTACCAATGTCCAGTCAAAAGTAAAGAAATGGCCAGTTAACATGAAAACAGTTTGCCAGAGGGTGGTCCAATTCTGGACAAAAGTTAGGAGGGAAGTGGGAAATGTTTTGAATGCTGCAATCTTGGCTTGAATTTCAGTTTTTCACCACATCAAACTAACAGACATTTTCAGCAGAACACAAAAAGGCAATGTAAAATTTTACAGGTGGTGTAAAATTTGGCGTTATCCCAAACAGAACATGCTGAGATTGTCCTGACCAAGGAAGACCAATGGTTGCCTCGCCTAAACTCCTGGCTTGGTGTGGTTGTGATTGTGGTGTAAATTATACACCCGAATTGTAGGACCTTTCCTCATCAGTGGAACATTAAGACTAGAACATTAGCAAGGTTGAAGAACATTTCTTGATTTGCTACAAGACAATGTTCCACCTTATTACCAATATGACATCAAAGAAACCTTGATTTGAAGTTTCCCCAAAAATGGACTGGTTGTAGAGGTTTAAACGAGTGGCTACAATGTTCCCCTGATTTAACCGTTTTGGATTTCTGTCTGAAGGGTCATGTCAAGGCCCTTGTTTACTCAGTGAAGATGCAAAATGTTGTTCATCTTAAAGACAGAATGTTCAGTGAAATTTCATTAGGAATGGGAGAAAAGAATAGCTTTAAGCAGTGTGCATGTTGGACAGCATATCAAACACATTCTGTAGAGCTTGCAGTAAATTTTCTGGTTTCACACAAAATTTTCATCAATTTTTTTCTTTATAAGTTTGATGTCACACACATACCATCCCATTTGAAAAACTAAAGTTAAAAAAATTGGGGCACAGCATTTAAGATTGCCATGTTAGTGAGTTAGCCCCTTCACCTACAGTGTGTTTCTAAAATTGGATCACCACCAGCCACAGTGATTTCATATTCTCCACTTGGGGTGTTGTTAGTAATTAAATTGCTTCTGGTGTGTCACATCAATGACCCCATGAATCTGTCATTACTGGAGTAATGCTCCATGCCTTGTGGCAAGCATGCATGCATGCATGCATTTGTGCAGTGCAAAAAAGCCAAGAGACACAGACTGGGAAACCACCATGTTGACAATGCAAAACAAGTCACACAAACATTTGATTGTCAGTGAGTTTTACTTGTATCATATTTTCACACACTATTAAGAGCAAGTTGGTGAGCTGCACTGTGGGCACTGCACGATGCATTTGGCTAGGTTTCCAGCACCTTAAGGACTTGTACTTAAAAACTGTGCCCAATTTTTTTTTTTTTATAAAAATGATACTTTAATATAAGAAAAGGAAGTCTGTACCTGTAAAACATATTTAATTTTAGTCCCTTAAAAGCAGTAATAGATAAGCTTTTTCTTTCAGCTTTAGAAGGCTTAACATACTGCCACAGATTTTCCTGTTCAGGTACACTGGGCCGAATGCATCATGTGATGACTGCAGTGCTGCTCATCCATTTTCTCACAGTGGCTACTTGCACTGCACATGTTTACATATGATCAGCATTGGTGCAGCCATCTAAGCATTTTTTGGTTGCCGAGAGACTGCCTATTCAATCCCTAGAGATGCCATACCCATCATTGGCAAGGAGTCTCAGAGAGCATAATTGGCAAGACAACTACGCCTGCCTTCCCCTTCCCATAAATAGTGCAATTCTAGTCTGTGCGTCTTTCAGTCATCATAACAGAACTGGCTTTCTCCAAGCATGTTCATCTATCCAAGGGTCTTGAGCTACTGGCAGTTGAAAAAGATGTTAGCGATCTTCATGTGACCTGCTAGTCTTCATGCCCCCAACACTGGTGGCATTGGGTAATTGAGAACTGCAAACAGTTACAAAAAATCTCAAACACAAAAGACCTCTCAAACACAATTAGACATTTATGTGCAAGGATTATCCTCAATTTCCCTCTCTCGGAACATCTCTTGAGAGTAGTATGGGGACTCTGTTGCAGGGATATATATGGTACAGAGAAATATATCTTTCTTTGCAGACAGTAATGTCTTTTTTAGCTTAAGCCAAATGTGAAATTTTCATTGTGTCTAAAAAGCTGTGTAGAATTTCTTTGTACTATATGATTATTCTTCCTGAATCTCTGCACTAACACACTGAGTTCAGCCCCTGCAGACTGTAGTAGTTTATTGTACTAACTCTAACTCTGCTCAGGAAGAGCTTATTAATGAACTTATTTGCTGCATCAAGTGAGTCAATAGCAAGGTAAACACAAAAATGTGCAGGGCAGGGAGTCCTCCAGAGCCAGAATTTGGAACCAGTGACCTGAGGAACAAAAATGAATTCATACTGAATTGTATATAAAATAGTGTGGCAAGAATGAAAAGTTTGGCAATTCTTCATTTGTGGTTTTGGAAAGCCCTCTTCTGCTACCTCACACGGCGCCTCCCCCTGCTCTTAGCTCCAACTTTTACTCTGCTCCCCTCCATCCTCATTAGCGTTCTCACACACAATGAAGGGGGCACAAGAAAAATGTATTAATTTCAATCTGTTTAAATATAGTAAAACATCAAATCTCATATATTGCCTTTACTCCAAAATGTAACAGAATATAATTTTCTGTCCATATGGCCCAGCCCTAGCTACCCAATTAGCTCCAAGGGCCTGACAGCCCACAGTATTGCTGCACATATTGAGATACAACCTTTCCAAATCTGTGGTCATAAATATCAGTATCTTGTTTTACTACAAAAATATTCTTTCATCACTGAGATTTTGTAGTAATTTTGAAGATCATTTGTCATTAAAATAATTTCTGCTTGTGTGTGTATGACCGGTAGTGTGTCTGATGTGTAGATAAATTTAAACCAAACACTATGTGAACTGTATTTCAACTGTTTATTTCTTGTAATCCTGCTTGGGGGAAACTGAAATCAAGAAGGAAGAGCAAGAAAATAGGAACTCAGCTGGAGGGTAACCAATTCCAGTAAATGCATTTAAAGTTAAGATATTACAAAGCAGTACTTTCTGTAAGATAATTAAAGTCTGAGTTGCACATCCAAATGTATTTGCCCCAGAGTTAACCTAAATGAGACCCAATTATTTTTCCTCATAAATAATTGTTAACAGCTGATAATCCATGTATAACACAAATGTGTGTCACAAAAAATATTCACTACTGTGTGAGAATTTGTGCTCCTTTTTTAAATTTAGTCTGAATTCATACTGGAGGAGTTTGGCAATATATAAACAAGAGTCGAATACACGAATGCAAGCTATTCATTCGTGTCTTATGTATGCAGGCATATAAAAGGTGTTTCCTTCCCCGGATAATGTATTCACTAATCTTAAATAACTCTTCAATTTGATCAGCAATCCATTTGGGTACTTCAGCTGATGGCCAGTCATTGGCACATCGGACTACAGAGAAGTAAGACTCTTGAAGTCTGCAAAGGGTTACCAAAAGCCATTTCTAAGCTCTAAGGTTCCACCAAACAACAATCAAAGCCAAATCATACAAGTAGAAAAAAAGTCTTGACTCCCTCTCAAAATCTCTCCAAAATAACCATAAAGTGGCAAAAATCCTGAAAATAACATTAAAGAAATGCAGGCCTCACTTGCCTCAACCTTCTACTAAATACTTGGCAAAATATGGGCTCCATGGAGCAATAGCATGGTATAAATCAGTGTTAATTCTTAACATATATGGTCATCTCAAGGTTGATGATAAACAGCTTGAGCACTGGAACGCTATGTTATGAACAAGGAGATCCACAGCTTTCTGGCTGCCAGGGGTCCTGTTATGTACCACTGCTTTTCAAAGTAAGAACCTCAAACCCGCTATAAACCATGGCAGTGGTAGTGTGATGTTTAGAGATGCTTTGTTCTTTGCTGAATCAGCATAAGAGAGAATTTTAGGGAGAACTATATGAAATGTATCCGCTCATGCTCAAAGACCTACAAAAAGACTGTAACTGCTTCCAAGGAAGTCACAAGATGTTTGTGAGGAATTGTTACAGGCAAAACTATCAAATCAAAACTGACAGCCTGGAGAAACTGCAACGTATGTGGTCCAAATAAGGTCATACAGGTCAAAGGTGATCCCACAATTGGATTGCAAATGCATTCAAATCACAAAAATCCCAGAGTGAGCCAGTAATTGTGAAATACAAATACAGCTAAATTCTCCTACAGGTAGAAAATGGATACTTGAGGAGGGGCCAGTCTTACAGACTCAAAATCTTTCAATTAAAAATTAAACTGCTTCATATAAAACCTTTTTTAACTGAAGTTACAAGGCTATAAGTGATCCAAGTGTTGATGTCTGACTGTCCTGGTAATTAGTACGGTGCTAACTGCACCCCTGTAAACTGTTTTTCAATCATTTCTAATAGACGTGTATTAGCCTACTTCTCTCAGTTTTAAACAAGCTGTTCATTTTGGGTTGAAAACCAAAAAGAGGTGGGTGGTAAGCCTGCTGGGAAAACATTTTGAGTCATTTCTAATCAATCACAATGAATAAGTGAAAGACAAAGTGGGAGTTTTTTCCCCCTCAGTTTTTGGTAGCACTGCAAAGCTCAATTAATGGCCCCTAGAGAACATTCTGCTACAACACTGTGGGACAAAATGTGGCTTGTACCTGGATCAGGCTTAGTCAACGAATACACTCGAAAAACCCTACACTGGCCGCAATCACCTGGTTGGAAACAAGTGCATACTTGCATCTTCAACAGTGCACAGACCCCTGTGGGTTTTAACCATGACCTTGTCCTTTGATGTAGCTGTTAGTCACATAGTTTTCTGTTGTTTTTTTTTGTTTTTTGCCTTAATCTGATCATTTATCATCAAACTCAGAGTTAAATGAATGGATACAGGAAAAATGGGCAACCATAAGGACCTGAGTGATTTGGTGAGAGCAAAAGAGTAATGGGTAGGAGATCTCCAAAACAGCGGGTCTTTCAGGGTGTTCTCAGAACACAGTGGTTAGAATCTAAGTCTTGGTTCCAGATATCACACGACACCTTCACAGGCCTTATGAAGTCCAAGCCTAGAAGTTCTGGCAGCATGAGGGGGACAAACATATTAGATTTCAAATGCAACAGATGAGTGGTTTCAGTCTGTAAGTGACCAGATACCCTCTGCCTTACAAGGGCAGACTAACACTGGGAAGGTTACTATTCATTATGTAAAAATGATAGTAGCAGTAATTGGAAATTACCACTCAGATGTCTGGTGATGTCTGTGAGAACTGGTCGTTTTTGCTACGGACCAAGAAAGTGTCATTTTATTCATAACAAAGCAGCAAACTGCATCTTGAGCTTTGGAGGACAAGCTTTATACACATTTCTAGTCAAGTAAATACAGAACTATTATCTATGTGCAAGTAGTACATGGACTGATTTATAGCAATATCACAGCATTTTACATGAATATGATACAGCACTGCACAGTTCTCGTGCAGCACTCCATTAAAGTACACAGTGCAATAAGCGGCATTTGGACCCAGAGTGGCAAAGTTAAAAAGACCAATCCTCCCATTGCAGTCAGTGGAGGACCAAATAGATATACTTATACTTACAGGTAAAATAATGCATAGGGATGCTTTAAGATTTAGTTATGCTAACTTAATTAACTCAATGAGTCACAATCAGTCTGAATGAGTCACAATCAATGTGAAAGGTCTTGAGTTCCTTGTACTTCTCAATTACAAATGTTGAAAGTGGCACAAAAAATGTAAAAACCCTTCAGTGAACCAGAGCAGAACTATGATGGCCCAGGACCCACAACTCCCCGATTCAGCATACATAACAGGATTACTCATCTCTACTTAATACGGAGGGATTAACACAGATATGTCAGCAGGCTCTCTCTCAAGCACCAGGGCTGAGCTGAGTAAGGTCTGTCTGGACAGGAGGTGCTTACCTCACACAGATCCAGCCATTAATCTTCATCAGTCATCTGCCTTACTCACAAATGTTCACTATTCACCACTGTTCACCATAATCACAGCTCATTTGACAACTCAGCAAAGCTGCTAACAACACACAAATACAGGTGTAGAGGAATAAGTGAAAGTTGGAATCGCTAATATTTTGTACCAATCCAATTATCTAATACTGTGGGAGAAAGCAGGCTGGCCCACAAAGCGCATCAGCTCAGGGCTTCAATCCTGATCTTTAAGGCAGGGGGGGTAGGGTTGTTTCTTTGGCTCAATCCTTTGGAAAGCATGCCGAGAGTCACGGATCAAAATCACAACAGAAACAAACAAACAATACCACCAAAAAATCATTTAAAAAAATCATCATAATGGAAATGAGTTGTACATCACAATCCTACTGTCAATAAAGTTTTGATAAGTAACAGTAAAATGTATTACTAACAAATAAGATAAATCAAAAAGTCTTACACTTTAGGGCTCTATGTTCAATCAAGCAAAGTCAAATACACTTTGTTGGTCTTTCAACTGTTATAATTCAAAATAGCAAAGCCTTAAATATCCCAAAAATACGAATAAACTTGTACTAAATGTACTAAACCCAATGCATAAAGTAAATTCAATCTATAAAATTGTCAACCCCTAATAACCTGAAAAAGCACTACAGACATCTTTATTTGCTGTATCGTACACACAAAACCAACAAACCAGATCTGTTTTAATTAGGTCTGAGCCTTTCATGTGTTCCTAGAGCAAATACATTTTCAATTTCTGACCATGTAATTTTAACTATGGTCAGACTGTAGTTTACATGTTTATGACTGCTGTGCTGTGTTATAATTCAGGTGGAAGTCTTGATCATCAGCTGAGCGCTGCATGCATCATATTTTCACTACAGCTTTTGCTGCCACAGTGATCAGCTGAATCTAGACAACTTCCATAACCTTAAGTAGTGTACTTAATAGCTCATAAAAATGACCTGTGTATCCGAACAGTGTATTACATGTTTAATACAGAGCTGCCTGTGATTCCATCTGTGTGAAGAGATCACTACAGGAAATATGACTCAGTATTTAACAGTTTGGGAGTATTTGCATGAAGAAGTCATGCGATGTTCATAGACTTGGGTGTGTTGATGTAGGTCATTTCACTGCAGTTTGGCTCATAGCAGCCACAGATACAGATCACTCACCTACACACATGAACATTCAGACAGAAAGATTAAATCTGAACAGTAAGGCTTGTGAACGTTAACAGTACCCAACAGTATACACTGTGTTTCAAATGATCAAGCAAGTGACAATAAGATGTCAATAAAAATATATCTTTACATTTTTAGCTTTTAAGAGCTTTTCAGGTCTCTTCTTTTCTATAACTGGTATAAATCTCAGACAGGTTTGTTTGTCAGGTGATCTTAATTAAAGAAAAACCTACTAAAACAGGTTGTTCCACATTAAGCAATTAACCACAGTTTTCATACAATATGGAGAGGGAGAAAGATTTTTGACAGTTTCAAAAAGTAAAAAAGACTGATGTGCAATTCAGAGCACGGATGAATTTGCCAAGATAACTGCCTGTTATCAAATTTTGTGCCAGTCAAATAAACAGTAATGAAAGGGCAACTATGGAAAAAACCCTATTGACCAGCAAACATTTACATTTACATTTACATTTGCGGCATTTAGCAGACGCCCTTATCCAGAGCGACTTACAAAAGTGCTTTGCTGTTTACTTCACACATCCACATTTATGTGAAGCTGCTGATGTATTTTACTTCTCAATGCAGGATCATTGAGGCAGCAGAGGCTGGCATTTCAGCCACCCCAACCATAGCGCATAAAAAGATACATGTTTGAATTGGGCTCAGAAATACCAAGGAATGTCACTCTACACTGGCTGCTTCATTGATGATTGGCCAATATGTCCTTCCATAAGAAGAAAACTCCTGCCTAAAGAAAATAATGATTTTCTTGCTGAATGATGCACCATCCCATGCTGCAAACAACACATTTTCTCAGAGTACAAATATGAAAAAATACATGGGACCACCGTCCCACCGTCCCATCCCCAGACCTTGATGCTTTTGAAAGCCTATGGAGCATCCTACAATGGAGGACTTGTCTTAAACAGCGTTTCTTAATCCTGTTCCTGAAGGCACCCCAGCTCTGCATGTTTTTGCTTTAACACACTCTCTCTGCAACTCTAGGTTTTTTTTAGCTAATTCATTGAATCAGGTGTGTTGTAACCAAGGAAGGCTCTACAATTTGCAGGGTAGGGGTGCCTCCAGGACCAGGGATAAGAAACACTGGTCTAAATGAAGAGTTCATGTATTAATATGTAAATGTAATGATAAATTCTGAAAAAAAAAATTTTGCTACATATTTTTTCTTCATTTTGTGCTGTTTTAAAAATATCAATTACTTTAAGAGTACTTTTGCTAATTACATTCACACTGTAATATAACTGTTGATGATAAAATAATTTTTTTTATGTCTTTCGACAGCACTGTGTTTTAATTCAGACACCAGTTCTAATAGCCATCTGATCAAGACCAGTCTGAGTAAGCCAAGTTCCACTGAGTCACTTCAATCATAAGACTGATTGCAAGAGAAAGGATTTACGTTGTTTTACATGCTCATCTTCCACATGTTCAGTTTCTTCATCATATTACTGAAACCACAACATTTGGTGATAAGTATGACCAATTTTAAAAAGAAGTGTTTGATTGCCTATTGAAAAGGTGGGCCACATGTCTACTGCAGAAATAAATGTGTGTGTCAATGACCCTCATAGAACATCAAAATAGTTTTATTACAGAATATTATAAACTCAGAACTTCTGCTTTGAAGGTTTTAAATGTAAGCTTCTAAAGTTTAGCACATATATAGCAAATTTATCATTAACAGCATAAACGTTTCCAACTACTAACCCCAACTAGAATTGATGCCAAGCACATCAGGAATAATATCACTGGGGTTTGGCCTCCCTCGGCTACCTTTGTGTTTCAGAGGCACATTTAACATTGTGAGCTTCTCTATTGGTTTCAGATCTGGCAGCTGGAAATGCCACTGAAGGACACTGAAACCACAATCACATGAAAGTTTGAGCAGCCTGGTGCATTATCATACTGGAAGTAGCGCTAAGAAGATGTCTAAACTGTGGAAATTATGGAGCATGCATTTTCAGCAAGCATGAACAACAAGTTTTCTGGTATTACCTAATGTGACATTGGCAAGGTGGTGTTTGCTTTAGTATGAGTGGATCAGACACAGCAGTACTGCTGGTGTGTTTAAATACTGTGTCCATTCACTGTCCACTTTATTAGCCACACTTACCTCATTATTTCACCTTATAGATGTATAGTTAGAGACAGAAGCTTGCTTATCTGTGGCTGAAAAGTTTGTTTTGGTGATCCTCTAGTCCTTCATCAGTGCCCACAGGATGCTGTTAATTGGATATTTTTGGTTGGTGGACTATTCTCAGTCCAGAAGTGACAGTGAGCATTTTAAACAATCCAGCAGCACTGCTGTGTCTGATCCACTTGTACCAGCGCACACACACCAACACACCACCACGTCAGGGTCACGGCAATGCTGAAAATGACAACCACCTACATATTACCTGCTCTGCTCTGTCATGAACATTGAAGAACAGGGTGAAAGATGGCTAAAAAAGTATGCAGGGAAACAGATGGACTACAGTCTGTAATTTACAGAACTTCAAAAAGCTCATGTATGGTCAGTGGATCTGATAAAATAGACTGTGAATGTAGAAATAGTTTAGTTTATGTATAGTTTATGTTTTGGCTGATCATTGTATAAACCAATAATTATTTTATAGATTAGTTTACAAACTAACCTTGGGGTTGCAAATTAGACTGACATCATGGTTAATTTGATCCATCCAGTAATCCTGAAGGTTCCTGAGCCAGGACAGTGCCTGCCTTGCTGTTACATTAAAAATCTGTATACATAAAACACACGTTTTATTGCCAAGTAAACAAATTAAAAGGTTGATACTGATTATTGATAAAATGACAAATTGTCCAGTTTAGTTGCAACCACTGCCGAAAGAGATGTGCAAATGCATGCATACAGCTTGTCCAGTCCCCATAGAGAAGTACTGCCAAATGAATAGGACTGTTTGGAGCAGACACATGAACTTATTGACACCATGTCTAAGGCTAATCATGGGCTAAACCCCCCCCAGTACTGACATGTGGATCAGTGAAAATATGTTCTCTAGGACAACTGCGTTACATCCAATACTCTGGAATGAGTTGGGGAGTTGGACATAAGTTGGGGTTGTAATCACCCAACATATAGAATGCAATCATGTTCTCACTGCAATCCTCCAAACTCTAGCAATTCCATGGACAATAGAGACAATTACTCCAACAAAAGCAGAATAAACTCTTTTTATATATCTTTGATTTAGGATTTCTTATGGACTTTACATAATGCAGCACAAAAATATTGACAGTTGGAGTGAAAACAGCAGTTCATAAATGTACATTATACACACCTTTAGTGCAAAAGAGAAGTATTTAATACATGCATCCACTGTGCATTACAGCTAACTGCAACAGTAAAGTGTGGTGATAAAAACATATCAGTGTAGCAATAGAATTGACTTTCTCTAGATACAAAGTCAAAAGCTGCCAAGTCTTCTAAAACGTCAGATGAAGAGGTGCAAAATGGCAACAGATCAACGTGTAGATCTGAATTGGAAGTGACAGCACAGCTGAACCATGGCTTGAAGATCAAAGTGCAAGGTGCACACTCACTGCTCCTGTCCATTTGTGTTCCAATCTCTGTAATGGGTTTAACCATCAGGAGGCCGTTAGTGGAGCCCAGAGGAGGATCAACACGCTGACAAATATAACCTGGTCACTTCAGCTACAGCTGCTGTCCATTTACCAGTTACTTTTGTCCAGTTACTGAGATGCCCTATCCTGACGGATCTACCTAGAGGTCACCTGACCTGGCTCCCCACTAGCCTGCTGCCCTCTGATGTGGTCCTCATTTGGGTTCCTTGCATTGGCTCATTCATCCCACGTTAGAGACTCCACTGCCAGCTTACGAATGTTTAACCTGCACAATTCTCAACCAAACAGCCTGCTAACTATACCTCTTTATTGTCTTACTCCTTATTGTACGGCGTGTCAACCAAAGGAGGATGGGTTCCCCTTTCTTTAACAAATATTCCAGTATGTATTATTGCTTTAAAATGTATTAATTCACTATTATGTTGTGTATTAAATTCAAACAGTAGGAACATTCTTTTCATTAGTCTCTTTACTTAATTTAGTTAGACATGCTGCACCCACGATGCCTAATTTTGACCTTTATGTGATGTTCATAAGTGAGGAGCATCTCATATTTCCATCTACAGGTTCATATTTTGAGATGCATTTAACTTCACTAAACCCTTATTATATACTGCAAAAGTGGATGTGGAGTCAGCCCAATTCTTTGCTTTCCATCACCTGCATTTTGTTTCACAATAACACGTTATCTTAGCAAAAAGCTATTTTCCAGGTTTTTTCTTTTAGGGATTAAAAGTAATTAATATTGAGAAATACTTTTATAATAGACACTAAATAGTTTAACAAGATGACAAAAATGCACCAGCAGCATAAGTTAAAAAACTGCTTTCTAAATATTAAACCTTATTGGTACAAATATTTCATTTAAAAATATTGGTGAATGTCATCCAACTGAACAGGACAATTACACTTTTTTTTTTTTAATGAAAAATGCAGTCAGAATTTTAACCACAGATGATACCCATGATAACAAAATTTATCACAATACAATAACACTGCAAGTCACACTGTCAACCTCTAGTTTGGTATTTCAGCCACAAATGTACTTTGTGTTAGAAATGCTTTGACAAAAAATAGTTGCAGACAATTTTCTAAAAGTAAGCAACATTTCGCCAATACAGACAAAACTGCAAGCCAAAAATTGGCTGACTGTTGTATTCTTTATTATCATCTGAGGCAATTCATACACTGCAACTGAATATGAAGCCACATGACAAAAACAATTGTTATAAATTGCAAACTCAAAGTGCACATATGCAAATATTGAATAAAATATGGTTTCATTTGTAAGTCACCATTTTCAGGCTCTCTATCCCTTAAAAGTTCAGTAACAAATTTTGTTCAAGTCTAAGGTAGAGAAAAGATATAAGATGATAACATATAAGATAAAAAAACTAGCTCTGTTCTGAAAGTCTGCACCGCAATTCTTTTTATTGCAATGAATAAGTATAGAGATGTAAATGATTTTCGTGATGTCACAAATACAAAGAATTTTAAATCGGGTTGTTTCTGCAGCTCAGTGTCAATGTCTAGTTGGTTCAAACACTGCTATTTTAAAAACAAACACTTTTTAGAACAGCGAGTTATTTTAGGGGTCTTTTACAGAATTCATTGCATCAACATGAAAGGACACTCTGCTGTTGTTTCCTACAGAGAAGAATCCAGCACCCATCATCACTTCCATACATGCCCCTACACATTTAACAGCATTAATCACAAAGCACACAGACCTTGTTATTTGACAGTGAGCTTGTAATCAGCCTGCCAAGGGAACAAGGTGCAACATAATACGAAACACACTGTAATTTGCACCAAGAAAATCTAAACAGTAAACACAGTTGTACAGAAATCTAACTCCTAAGATCCCACTGAATATAAAATCTTCATGATTGGAAAACATTTCACCATTACACTGGTGAAATGTAAGGGGCTGGGTCACTTGGTAATAAAACTGCGTCTCTGTACTGAATATGTATCAAAATATACATACACTTTGTGTTCCATTATTGCCATATAAAACCAAGTCAGAACAACAGGTTTGCCATGTGATAACAGCGTAATAACTGTTGAGGCAGAATTAAAAAAAACATTCTTTAATATTTATATATATATATATATATATATATATATATGTGTGTGTTCCAGGTCCAATCCAATTTTGAGCAAGCCAGCGGGCGATAGTGTCAAGGAAAAGCTCCCTCAGGCTAAGAGGACCTTGAGAGGAACCAAGGCTCAAAAAGGGAACCCATCCTCCTCTGGTCAACATCGGACTTAAGCCATAATGTAAATAGGACAGTGGGGGAAGGGACCCAAAAACCACCCAATAGCCGTCAGTAGAAGGTACCATAAGAGTTTACATCTTTGCTGTCCAATGACAAATATGTCCAAAGGTGACTTTAGAGGAGAAGGCAAAATGTTCTTGAGTTTTAATGGAAGTTAATATAAAATAAGTAATTTTAGTTAGTGAGTGGGTGGGTAGGTAGATAATTTTATGAATCGAGAGGGAAATGGAGGCAACCAGTAGCTTGGTAAAATGCAACAGTAAAAGTAATATACAACAAACACATGTAATACAATATATTGCTACTGCACGTTCCATCATTTAGTTTAGCTTCATTTATTACCAGTGTCCACATACATACATAAAGTGTACATTCAGTATTCAACTGAAGTAAAACCCTTCTAACATTTCTAACTGTAAAATTTGTAAAATTGGGGGAAAAAAAATTTAAGAGAAAAAAAATTGATAGACAAGATTATAATGAACAAAGTAAAGTTACTAAACAGGTGCTAATAAATACAAAACTGAAGAAGGTCCAAAAAATCTCCAGAGAGACACCACCCAACCCTAACCACCCCTTGCATTGACTGTAATATACATGTCCAGAGTAAATCTGCAAGGCTGTTAGGAAGATTAAACCAGATAAATAACTCTACATTAAGAAGCGCCAATACATAAAACCAACACAAGAATTTGGTATAACTGTCTGACACATTCACACATTTTTCTGCTGCTGAACTCTCCTCTAAATCATCCATTGAATTTTAATGAGCCCAATGAGTGCACAATTTTATAACACACTCTTCAATGTCTTTGTACACTTTGTTATTGTACTTATCCTTTACACGTTATACTTGCTCCTATAGCCAATATGAAATTAATTAAATGAAAATCAAATAAAATTTATTTGTATAACAATTTTTACAACTGCTGTCAGAGCAGCTTTACAGAAATGAAAAATTAGATGATCAACAAAACAAAACAAAAAACACATAAAGCCCCCTGGTGAGCAAGCTACAGGGTGACCGTGGCAAGGAAAAAATCCCTCAGAGCTGGGGTAAGAAGAATTGCTTAGGGTGAGCACCAAACAACCAGTTAACAAACAAACACCACCAACCAACCTACATGATTCCACTGATCCTACCTTCCAGTTATATATAACATTTTCCCTAAATATCATTGAAATATTGAATTGGGAACAGCATTTCATAAATCAAAGCAAATATTGTTTTAAAAAAGGTGTTTACACTGAATATAAACGCTGCACAAACATAATGGTGTAAGTTTTGGTTTAAAATTCTGGGGTAATAAAATGTTATTTACCCTGAAGCCTTGAGACTAACATGATTATGTATCAGCATTAAATGACCAATTGATGAATTTACAACCTAAAGCCCAGCAAATTAAATTATTATGTTATAGTTTTGGAACTGTAACCATTTCAAGTAGTTTAGCCTATAAACAGTTTTGTTCACAATTTGGAACAATATGGCAAATTGCATTGGGTAG
Organism: Acestrorhynchus altus; assembly: GCA_034509495.1. Classification (NCBI taxonomy): domain Eukaryota; kingdom Metazoa; phylum Chordata; class Actinopteri; order Characiformes; family Acestrorhynchidae; genus Acestrorhynchus; species Acestrorhynchus altus. The sequence goes on from CM067505.1 coordinate 17,630,147, forward strand.
CACCTGTGTCCACTTTCATCATAAAACCAAAAACCAATGACAGTCTTCATCAATTTAAACACAAAAACGCTGCACTCACAGTGTGATAAAGCTCAAAGAAAACAGGCCCCGTTTCTGACACAGCATTCTTTTATTGCATTTCTGCGAATCGAGGCCCCCCTCACTTTTCTTCATATCCTCTTATCATTTCCTTTCAAGAAAGAGATGTGAACATGAGAACATAATCTCTGACTGACTTTTTCACAAGCCAGAAAACAAAAGGTTTAGGCTTTCTCTTTCCAAAGATCTAATGTTTAGTTCTATTGTAATGTTCATTCTATATCCTGGAAAGCTGTTGTTAAAATGACATTTCAATTGTACTGTAATGAGAAAACATTTACATTGAAAACAACTAAACACTAAATCAGAGGTTCCTCTTTCAGACGGCAGGAAATAAGCCCTTTTAGCCTTCCTGTTACTTTTTTCAGACAGTCTGTCTTAAGACAAAGGTGATAATGTATTCATTGTTGTTGCTCCTAAGACACAAGGTGACTGAAGAACTTGATTAAAAAGTGAGTTTTAAACAAAAGCACATGATTTTTTGCTAAACCCAGCTGACAACAATCCAAAACATAAGTGAGTCTATTAGAGATTAATTCCACATGGTTTGAAGTGACGGTGTGATAAATCAGGAGACCCACCAGGAATTCGACACCTCATTTTGTGGGTGTTGCAGACTAAAATGTAGCTTTTGAGTTCCTGTGACAAACCCTAAAGTGACTGTCAAACTAAGGACAAGCAAATCATCAGATTGAAGAGAACCACAAGTGTAAATAAAAATCAATAAAAGACAAAACCTTAAAACTGTTATTAAAACAATAATAAATACTGATTAGTTTAGACGCTGCAAACCATTTAAATGTATTTAACAAAAGGTTGTGCCAGTGAGTGGGGATACAAGAGCTTCAAACGAGTGAACCATTTTAAGCGATCAGTTCCACTGGAGAATTATGCCTGAAAACATCAGCTGCTTTGCATTCTGCTTGCTTCATTTTTCTTCTCTGCAAAACAGCACACAAACATATGGGATCATTCATTTTTAACGATAAATATTGTGGAAGGAATTTTTCAGAAACAACGTCATGGACAAAACACACAGACAATCCGAAATGTTCTCTTCAGGTTAACTGTGTGTTAATCAGATGTGCCTGAGACAACATAACCTTCCTTCTGAAATTGAAGAAAACTGGAAAAAAAAACACATAAATAGGCTACTTAAATAATGAGTGCTGAATCATTTAAATCCATGATAGAAAAAAATTAACCCAGACAATTCACTTCCGGGTCTAGAAAAAACCTGTTGTGACTTTTTTGTTTTTATTGGGTCACAAAACAAAGATATTTGCAGCCAATCAGAATCAGATTATTTAACTTACATCCATCTTTATGGGGTAATAAGACAGCCTGTTTAATTCTAAAGGTTAAAAGAGAGGTTTGCAAATGGTCATATAAAGAAATGACAAATTGTTGTTTTTGTAGATCAGACCACACAAGTGGACCTCAAACTATGTTTCGTCTCTAACAGACTTGACTATGTGACTTCTAAAACAGTATGACACACTATTATCTGTAAACATGGACTAACTTGTACCAGTATGGGAACTCTTTGTCCAGTGTCAACATTGAATGTTGTATCAATAGGCACCTGTCCATGTTGATGCTTTCTAAAACACAGAAATTCACTCATAAATACAACATTTATTAGTAGCTGGGAGAGCCCAAATCATTCTTCTCTACATCTGTATGGTGCATCTTATAAACTGTATGACGTCTCTATGTGTACTGTAACAATATGACTCAGATATTGTGAGTCCCTAGAAGACAAATATGGGGCAAATGGAAAATACCTGTAGCAATGAAAATTCTTTAAATACTCTTTAAGGCTCCCCATAAAGTCGGGAAGTTTAATTCACACTTGAGCTATTGCTAATAGACATGCTCTACACAGCATTTCTGGACAAGCTGAGAGATACAGAAACATCGTTTGAAGAGAAAGAAGAATGTAGACTGGGGCAGTAGAGGAATATTTCTGGATATCAATTTGTGTTTGTGTTGTCCTGCCAGCTTCATGAGAGTTACATAGTGCAGTTTCTGGCATCCCATGTCTGGAGTGGCAACAATAGACGGTTCTTCCTATTGCATGAATAGATCATAATGATCTTAAAGGTTTTTTGTTTTTTTTAGGTAACACAGCAGAAGCAGAGCACGTTGTGTTCACTCACCCAATATAAAGACAATCAGACTAACAGCACAACTTTCAACCCGAGAGAAAACTCAGGGTAAACGTTTGAGATAAGGGCCAGTAAAAAGGCGAGCGGGAGAGGTGAGAAAAGCTCTGAGGCAGGGTGGAGCCAGGGGAAGCAGGGTGGAGGGAAAATAATCTCTTAGTTTGCAAATATCTCTCTATTTCACATAACCATGGAAAGCTTCCCCAACACTGGGCGTTTCAGTTGAACCAACGGAAAAATATACCATCAAAAGGAAGAGGGCAGGGTTTTGAGGTTTGGGAAAACCTGCTTCATTATATGATTAATGACACATGAATCATGACCCAGAATACTACACAAAGTGCCTGCTGGTGATACTGAAAATAATAAGTTCTGCAAGTGTCTGAATTTGGACCTTCTGAGCCATTCTCTACCTTCTCTAATCTATGAAAAAAAGAATCTTTCAAGACAAGAAAGGGGGCAGAGCAAAACAAGGAAAGATTAAATTATGCACACAGACAATATTTTTTAACAACTTTACAACGAACGCCTCAACCCACATTATGCTCGTGTTATATCCCAATATAGACACAAATATCAATATATTGCACAGCCCTAGGCTGTGGTATCAGCAACCGTTAGATGTTCAGTCATGTCATTATGCAAAGCAGAAAAATGTTGTTTGAGCAGTTTGAGCTCCCTTTTTTAGCTGAGTGACTGAAATATAAGAGTCAACAAAATCATGACAGATGCTGATGCAAATATCTTCAATCCTCTTCTTATTCCTTATTTTACTGTTAATATTCATAATAATGTGTAAGATTTTCTTTGCGCATCATTTTATGAGAAGAAAACTGTCCTTTCACAACAAGATTGGAGTCTCCTTTTAAGCATACAGTATATCAGCCTTGCTATTTCAACTGAATGTGAGCAAACAGCATGGTCATGCACAACAGCCACAGTCTGGATCTGCTGCTTAGCCCAGAGTCACACTGCTCAGAAAAGAGGATTAGCGTGGTCAGTGTGCACACTTTAGACTGGGTAGAGTCCAAGACTCCAAAGCCAGCTCTGGAAAACTCCCAAACTATGTGCTGGAAGGCTGAAGTCTCCCAGGGTTTGGTGACTTCCCTGCTCTAAGTGAGCAATGACTCTTGGACCTTAAGTGAACTGATGAGCTGAATCAGGTGTTACTAGCCCTGGAGTATTACTACTTCTCCCACTTTCTTACTAAAACTAAGCTGTATTTGACTTAAGCCCTCCCGGACTGGAGCTGATGAGGCCTGCTGTTTTAATTGCTCTAATACAAGGTCATCTCAGCAAGGACTGGCTTAGATGTGCTTGCACTTATACACATAAAAATCTACACAATCAGTCTACAGTCAGACCCAAAGAATCTAGAGTTATGCCCACACATTCAGATACAATGTAGTTACATCCACATCAATTATTACTGATACCCATAGCCATCTAATCATATCGTTAACAATCTAGGCATACCTATACCTACAGTTAAACTTATAGAAATTTAGTCATACTCCAAACAGTCTACAATCACATACAACAGTCATATTAACAATCTACAGTCCCATTAATTATTAGTGATACCCACACAAATCTACAGTCATACCCACACAAATCTAGTCATACCCACACAAATCTACACAAATCTACAATTACAACCACACAAATCTACAGTCATACCCACACAAATCTACAGTTACAACCATACATATCTACAGTCATACCCACACAAATATACAGTCATACCCACACAAATATACAGTCATACCCACACATATCTACAGTTACAACTACACAAATCTACAGTCATACCCACACAAATATACAGTCATACCCACACTAATATACAGTCATACCCACACATATCTACAGTTACAACTACACAAATCTACAGTCATACCCACACAAATCTACAGTCATACCCACACAAATCTACAGTCACACCTTCTCCCATTTTCTTACTAAAACTAAGCTGTATTTGACTTAAGCCCTCCCGGACTGGAGCTGATGAGGCCTGTGGTTTTAATTGCTCTAATACAAGTTCACCTCAGCAAGGACTGGCTTAGATGTGCTTGCACTTAAATGTCATTATTTCTCTGCTTACTTTGACATTGATTTATTAGTAGTAATTGGAAAGTGTGTAATTTGTTAATACCTATTGGTTGCTGTGCATCTTTGTATCAGTTTTGGCCGTTTTTAAGATATGTATCTTTAGACTCTTGCCCATATAACACAGTTGGTATAGTTCCTCAATGTAATAAACTTCTTGATTAGGGAAGCACAGACATTTGCATAACAAGCAGCAACATGTCAGAAAGATAGTCGCATACCACCACTCAACAGTGTGTTACAAACAGTTTACCGCCATTAGAAGTGCGTTCACTGTAGTAAGAAAAGTATGTGGTTTGGGACACAGGCATGGAACAGCTTAAACTAACATTACAGCCTGTTGCTACAGCTGTAAATCATTTTCATTGTTTTGCTTGTACTACACTGATGCAAAAATACATCAGTAAACTTGAAACTTGAAGTAAACTTTCATTTGAAGGGTTGCTATGACAACAGTTACCTATAGACTAATATTTTTATTGCATAATATTGCTCTGAAATGTATTTAGTTTATAGTTTGAAATATTGGAAATCTATTAATTTGGGCAGACACAAGCCCGTTTAGAATAACAGATAAATTGGTCATTGCAGGACTCAACTAATGAAAAAATAATAATAATGCAAATTCAGAGTTCTGTATATACAGCAGTAAAACTGATCGTCCAATAGTGAAAAAAACTTTACCACACAGTAGCCGCACACAAACAATTGTTAATCATAGCCACACAGACACCCATACAATCTATAATCATTCCAACAAATACCGACACCCATCTGTATCAATACAATGTATAAATCATACCAATACGGTCAAACCCATTCAATCTCTAATTATATTCATACCTAGTCTAGTCATATCCATCATCTTTATTCATATCAACACAACCTATAAAAACACATCAATTTATCAACTTATCCATAACAATCTAGGCATAACTATACCTACAGTTATACTTATAGAAATTGAGTCATACTCCTAACAGTCAACAATCACATAAAACAGTCATATTAACAACCTACAGTCCCATTAATTATTAGTGATACCCACACAAATCTACAGTTACAACCACACAAATCTACAGTCACAACCACAGAAATCTACAGTCATACCCACACAAATCTACAATTACAACCACGAAAAATCTACTAGTTACAACCATACAACTCTACAGTCATACCCACACAAATCTACAGTCATACCCACACAAATCTACAGTCATACCCACACAAATCTATATATGTTTATCCATATCAAACTACAGTCATACTTATTCCCATCCCTATGCTCTCTAATTTACAACACTAAAACTCAGAGCACATGACTGCTTGCAGCACTGAGCAGTACTCTAAAGTACTCAAACACATGCTGGACACTGCTTGTCCATTTTCCACTTTACAGCACAGGCACCCCAAGCCAATCTGAGCAGCACCCAGCAGACTGGTTAAGTGTCTGTATTTGATTCACTCCTGTTTGTGATAAACTCATCATCATCATCATCATCATCATCATCTCTTCACTCTTCAGGTTTCTGACCATCACAGAAGACTGAACCACACAAAAGCTTCAGAAGAGACTTTAAAACCCCAGCAGAGCCAAAGACAGCTTGAAGAGTTGAATGCAGCTCCATAAAGACGAGGCATGTGTTATCTAACCCTAATCTGAGCCGCTGCTGGGAACAGTGGAGGAGCTGGGACACCTCGGAGCAGCGCGTTTGTGCTTTCACATCCTACAACAGACATGAGGAGGGGGTGCAGTGGACACGGGCTGCAGAGGTTACTTCATGGTTGTGTGAAGGTAATCAGAAACTCACATGTCCCAGTGTGGGCTGAAGCTGCAGCTCGGCTCTGTTGTTTTCTCCGACTGCTCTTATTTACACACTTCGGCCGAAAACACAAATCAGACGCAAACAAACGAGACCCGGAGCGTGTTTCCCGATTCCCGGATCCAGCGGCAGGCAAAGCAAGCATGTCCTCGCCCTCCTGAGGGACTCGTGTGTCTCCCGCAGCCCTGTTCGTCCAACACTCAGCAGAGCTGCTTTTGTTCTGTGCAAAACCCAGCAAAGTTTTAATGAGTCTGGAGACATCTGGCGGTGGGGTGTAGAGGAGGGAGAGCAGGGCTCCTTCTTCTGTTTTCATTTTATGAAGTATTTGGGCAACAATCATCCTATTTTCATACAAAGAACCCGAGCAGCTCGACTACAGATGAAAATATAAGCTTTGTTTCAGTTTTGACATTTCAGACATTTCAGTCCAAAGCAGGGCTGCCAAATCCACCAATCCACCAACCTGGCAACCATCCCAAAAAGAGGTGAAGAATGAGCGGAAAAATAGTCCAAAAAGAGGTGAAAAATGAGTAAACAAAAAGTTCAAAAGAGGAGAAAAAGAGGTAAAAAAATATATATATAATGAGTCAAAAGAGGTAAATAATAAAAAGAGATGAAAATGATTCAAAATAGTCCAAAAAAGTTGAAAAAGGAGACAAAAATAAAACAGTCTAAAGGAGATGAAAAAAGAGTGAAATAATGGTCCAAAAAGTAGGTAGAAATGAGTAAAAAAAAGTTTAAAAAGAGGTGAAAATGATTCAAATATAGTCCACAAAGGGGTGAAAAGGCAGTCAAAAAAATGCCAAAGAGATTAAAAAGGAGAAAATAAATTGTCCAAAAATACGTGGATAAGGAGTAAAAAAAAAAAGTGTCCAAAAGGAGGTGAAAAATGAGTCAAAAAAGAGTCTAAATAGGTGAGAAATGTAAAATAATGGTCCAAAAAGAGTTCACTTTCTTCTGTGCAAAATCACACAAAAAATATTAAAGGTGTGCAATTCAGTTTCAGATTTTGTTGTTTAAAGATCTTTTCATATGTAGTTGGTTTCTTTAAAATGAGCTTTTAAGGCAGCATTTCTCAGCTTCTGTGCATTCTTTTCTTTACTGCTTCCCAAAATGAAGAGTACTATGATCTTTTCATATGTCAGTGTCACATTAAGATATACGTCTTCAATTATGTAAACACAGCTTTAGTGCAGAAAATATGAATGTTCAATAGCTAAGTTAATGTTAGCTAGTCTCTTTAGTTATTCGTTTAATCACCACTAGATGGCGCAATTCACCTTGACCTGGCATTGCATGATTCACATAAATCACATTATAGTTACTTAATTTTAAGCTGGACAAGTTCACTGACTATTAGTCAACATGTGAACGGAAAAGAAACTAACAGTTAGTTAAATAAATTTATATAAAAACCAGAATGGACATAGAGTAGATATAAAGGAGTGCCAAAAATAATGTGTATAAAAGAAAAAAATATGTTGCAGAATGTATAGAGTTTATTGAGTTGGTAGCAGTTCACATAATAAAAACCCCTGAAATATTTTTTTTACTCTTGGGATCCAAGATCTGCATTTTACAGGCAATTACATCCCATTTTCTAGGCTTCATAAATATGGAATCACAGTAATCTACAGACATGATACACGTATTTTAATGAACTACAAGATGTACTCTAACTATGGAGGTCACATTGTGTGATAAATTATCAGTGAGTAATCCAGCTTTGATAACAGCTTAAATTCAGTAATTCCCAATTGAACTAAATTCCACTTTAAATGCCAAAGGAGATTCCAGTGCATTTCATCTGCTCTGTTCACATGTTTATGCTCAACCTATATGTAAGATTCTGACTGATCAGAGAGAGATGGGCTGATGACATCAGATATTGGGTTATAGAGGAAAATGAGAAAATGTCACACAGTGATATTTCAGAGAAGCAATAATACTGATACATTTTGACAAAAATAATAAATGACATTCAGGTTGCATTTCTTAAAAACATCAAAAATCACGAACTGAAGTGTCTGAACTAATTAAGTTTGTTCTGCCTCAGAGGTAGAGCTGCCTCCAGAACCTTTTTGAGTCGTGAGTTTGCACACAAGGGATTGAACAACTAAATCACTGTTACAGCTTCATCAAGTGGTCTTTACAGCAACAAGTTTTCAAAGTTACAATAAAATTTAATCAGAATGCTCAGATCATTTAACTAAAAGCCTAAACAATGAAAAAAGTGGATGAAATGGATAAAAAGTTGGATAGGCTGGTGAAAGTTGGATTAATGTTTGAGGTTAAATGGAGAGGTTGATAAAGTTGACCTTCATTCTATGCAAGAAAATTTGCTGCCATTGTCGATAGGCTTCATTCAGTGATATCTTAAAATTAAATAATTTAAAAATTATTTTAAATTTATTCTTGAGAAAATGTTCCTAGGCCAAACATTATGGAACTGAAATAATTCTTAATGCTGTTAAACACACACACTTAAATTAAATCAGCTGTATTTTTCTATATTTGCTTTTCTCCCCACCACTCTTCTGTTTTTCTCAAGCTCCAAAACTGTTCTTTCCAATTCAGGTAACACTCTTAATATCTCAAAATGAAAAGCCTCTTTGCTGCCAAATCTGCTGCTAAATTATGCTTGCACGTATCTTCCATCAAGCTCCTGGTGAGATGGACTTTCTCAGCTTTCAATGCCTATATAAGCCCCAAATCGAATTTCATGCCAGAAACACTACTTGCTCTGTTCAAAGCTTTTCTGTCCAAAGCCTTTTTGCATATTAAGCTAAAGCAAACTACTGGTGGCAGCTTTGTTTTTGTTGCAAACAATAGTCGTAAAGCATCCATACTGCTTCCTATGGCTCCAGCCTTCATCTATATCTCAACCATGCACAACTAGTTGGTGTTTGAGCAAAGTTGCTCATTGATGTTTCATATACACACACAATACTGGTCTTTTATATTGCCTCCCAAGGCTGTTGCAGCTCCAGCCTTCATGTGTGACATGGACATGCACACATACTGCAGTTAATGCTTGAGAAAAGCTGCTCATGAGCTTTCGGTCTGGTTTCAGAAATGTGACCTGTGCTGGTTGCTGGTCACTAAGTTAGAAGCCCATATCTCTGTAGCTGGTCACCTCTGAGGCTGGATCAGAGCTGCTGGCCACTGGCTGCTGGATCACCAAAGAGTATCACTGCAGCCGTATCCCTGGGGGTACCATTGTTGGCACATCACTGCAACAGATTGCTGTGCCTGGAATGGTATGCACAGTCAGCTGGATCACAGCAGACAGTTATTGCAGCTAGATCAAGTGGTATTGTTCTGCATTCTCATATAGCATTAAAAGACTTTCAAAACAGTTGTCAGTAAACAACATGACTATAGTATTGCTGGTAGTCATTGATATCATGTTTGACTGAGTTTGCACAGTTTATGACTACCAGTGGAATCATTCATACTCTAGCTCTATAAAGCCCAGCATCAAACAGGGCTACAGAAAGATTTGTTCAATTACTCAAGTGAGCACTCAAGAAGGACATCCTGAAGAAATAAGTTAATTGTTTACTCAAAAAGTATTGTCAAGCCAGCTAGCTCATATATCATAGTACACCTCACACTGTAACAGGGTGTACCCTTGCAAAGGTTTTTCCCAAGTATTTCAAGCGTCATCTTATTCAAGCCAGATTATAGTCATAAATATACAAGAAAAACAAACCCAATGAAGGCAAAAGCCATGACTTTAGCAGTCTGCATCTACAGTTTTTCCAGGACCAGGAGCAAGTGTGAGTTAAGAAGCAGAAGGGGGAAGCAGAAATTGACACATGGCCCCGGATTCTAGTGACTTGGGTCTGTCACATATACTTCAATCAGGATAGAACGAGAATGTAGGCCACATGTTTCCAGGGAGAAATGGGACTCTGAAAACCTTTCTTAAGGACAGAAAAGTGAAAAGGGGAAAGAAGATTCGAGTTTTTCCATAGGCAAGCTATATTCCAGAGACCAGAACCACGGAGGAACACTAACTCAAATCCACAGGAATTTTTGATCTCACCAGTGGGAAACCAAACTTCAAATTCAGGGTCACAGACAATAATGGCCCCCAAAGGTTACAGAAAGACTTACAGAAATCATGAAAAGAGAATGAAAATAGAAAATATAAGGAGAAGAAAGGTGGCAACATTGTCAGCTTTTATTTTATCCCCTGTTATTTTACCCCTTACCTTCACCTCAGGGTACTATACCATAATCTGAGTGTGCAAGTGTTCATTAGATTAGCCCAAACTGGACAGATTAAACAGACTTTACACTATTGTGCAGCAGTACAACTGAATGCTACTACTATATAAACTATATAAACTATATTTAATATTGTTCTCTGGGCCACAATAATTAGGGCCCAGAGAACACACACAGTAATTGGTGGTCAACCACCTCAGCACCCAGGGAGCAACTGAGTTACAGTCATGGCCGAAAGTGTTGGCACCCCTGAATTTTCTCCATAAAATGAAGTATTTCTCCCAGAATTTTTTGACTGTAGGTACTGTGTTCTTTTCTTTGTAGAATAGATGTGCCAGTAGAATTATGTGTTTTACCAAAAACCTCTATCTTGGTCTCATATGTCCACAAGATATTTTCCCAGAAGGATTTTGGCTTACGTACATACATTTTAGCAAACTGCAGTATAGCTGTTTTATGTCTCTGTGTCAGCAGTGGGGTCCTCCTGGGTCTCCTGCTATAGTGTTTCATTTCATTCAAATGTCGATGGATAGTTCGAGCTGACGCTGATGCACCCTGCGCCTGCAGGACAGCTTGAATTTCTTTGGAACTTGCTTGAGGCGGCTTATACACCATCCGGACTATCCTGCGTTGCAACCTTTGATCAATTTTTCTCCTCCATCCACGTCCAGGGAGATTAGCTACAGTGCCATGGGTTGTAAACTTCTTGATTATGTTGGGCACCATGGACAAAAGAACATCAAAATCTCTTTTGAGAGATTGTTGAAATTTTTCCATAATTTTGGCTCTCAAGTCCTCAGACAGTTCTCTTCTCCTCTTTCTGTTCTCCATGCTTAGTGTGGCCCACACAGACACACAATGCAAAGACTGAGTCAACTTCTCTCCTTTTCATCTGGTTTCAGGTGTGATTTTTAAATTGCCCACACCTGTTACTTATCACAGGTGAGTTTGAATGAGCATCAAATGCTTGAAACAAAGTTATTTACCCTCAATTTTAAAAAGGTGCCAATTTTTTGAGTTTTATGTAAAATTATGTCAAATTTGCCTTTTGTTTTCTCTGTTTTTTGTGTTTTTCCAATACACACAAACGAAATAAACATGTGTATAATAAAACATGTGTACTTGCAAAAATATACTTGGAGAAAAACTTCAGGGGTGCCAACACTTCCGGCCATGACAGTATGTTCCTTGTTCAAAAGCACCTCTGCTCTAGACATTGATCCTGTGACAATGGAGCCAACAGCCATGTTCTCCAGCCTTTATGTCCTTTTTTAGACTAAGCAGACTAAGATGATTGACCAAGTTAGGCAAATGCTGATAATCTGACTCGAATAAAATTATAATCTGAAAATCCAATCTCCTGACTTTTTTAATACCAAGCACATATTAATTGATGTATAGGTTAAGCCTACCAGTGATCCTATTAGTTACTTTGTGTGTGTGTGTGTGTGTGTGTGTGTGTGTGTGTGTGTGTGTGTGTGTGTGTGTGTGTGTGTGTGCACGCACTGACATGCTTACAGTCATTTGATATGATCTAGTAATATGTAGATCTGGCCTCTTCTACTATAAACAGCACAAAGAGAGTTTGTGTTTGGAAGAGAATCCACAATGTGTGAAAAGGGTTATAGAGTGCCTCTTATAGTGTGTAATCTGTCCTGCTGGAAGGCAGAATTAATCAAATTTCATGTAAAACTCTGGTGGTTAAGTGTAATGTGTAATGGTCCTCTAAAACAAAAGTTGTTCATTAATAAGGAGAAGTGACAATCTCTTGTGTTGAATGAGCACCTACTGTGTTTGTAGTTCTGTTTGTTCATGTCAGACTGTGTTTTATAGCACTTGGCTTTTTGCTTTTTGCATGGCAGCTTTTATGCAACCTCAAACAAGATTTCACTACAGCTCATAAAGGTCACATTGCTTTCACAATAAAGCAGTCTCTGTGGGTGTTGTGCATTGCAGGTCATCTCCCTTCACTTGCATTCGACTTTACCGCCTATGTGGTTTAGACCAAAGGAAAAAGCTGAAATAAACACCTGTCAGTGGCACTGCTGCAAAACCAATGTGTGGTACTTCGCCACGACATTACACTCATAAAGAATAAAGGTGCTTCAAACAGTACTTTGAGTGAAATCCCAGATGAACCACCTTTGTTCCATTAAGGACCAAGTTTGTAGTAGAGGTGTATGAATGTGAAGGACCTAAAGGTCTAAAGAACCATTACTGTAGAGATTCCTGGCCAATTTAAAAGACACACATCTCTATTGCACTATCCAGTGTGATAGACGTAAACGAAAATGTATTATTACCTAAAATATCTAAAAGTAGAATCAAGTGCAGCACATTAGCTGCAGATGTTTAGAATATGGTTAGAGAGGACTTTGAAGGAGGCTGTCTTATTTAAATCTCAGACATTAGATTGGTGTGCTCTTGATTGGTAAAGTGGGTGGTATCACCATGGCGAGTCCCTAAGGGTTTTCTAAGGTCTTCAGAAAGAAGGTTGAAGAAGAAGTTTGTGGATGTATATCAGACTGATTAGGGATTAGATTAGATTAGATTAGATTAGATTAGATTAGATTAGATTAGATTAGATTAGATAGCACGTAGCCGTAGCACACTGAGATGCAGTTGCTAAGTATTCTCTCAATGGTACAGTGGTAAAGGTTCACCAGGATTCTGGGTTAGAGATGAGGTTTCTTAAGGTTCTGAAGGAATTAAAGATGCTGTTGTGTCTTTTTGACCAGGGTGGAGGAGTTCAGAGACCAGATGAAATAACTGGAGATGTGGATGTCGAGGAACTTGAAGAACTATGAAGAGAACTTGAACTATGTTCTCTACTGTAGGTCCTCTGAAATCCAGGATGATCTCCTTGGTTTTCTGGGAGTTAAGTGCGAGATGGTTTTTGGTGCACCATGTAGCCAGATGCTACACCTCATCCCTGTAGGCCCCCTCGTTGTTGTCTATGATCACTGTGGTGACTTTCACTACCTAGTTGCAGAAGGATGTGCTAAGGTGGTGAATCTTGGAGATCAGTTTGTAGGGAATGATGAACCAAAGTCAATGAACAGCATTCTAACATAGGAGTTCCTACTGTCCAGATGGGTCAGTGTGGAGTGCTGTGGAAATGGCATCCTCAGTTGACCTGTTGCTGTGGTAAGCAAACTGACGTGGTTCCAGCGTGGCAGGCAGGCAGGATTTCAAGTGAGAAACAAATAGTTTTTCAAAGCACGTGGAGATGATCAGGGTGAGTGTGACAGGGCGAAAGTCTTTCAGGGTTTGAGCAGTCGAATACTTTGTCTCTGGAACAATGGTGGCAGTCTGGAGGATGGTTGGGACAGTTGGTTGGGCCAGTGACAGGATAAAAATAGGTGCAAAAACACCTGAGAGCTCCTTAACTCCTTAGTTCTCAGTACCCCGCAAGGAACTCAAACAGGGCTACCTGCATTCTATGTATTCAAAAGTATGGAGAACATTTAAAACAAATGCCAACATGAACTGTCCTAGCAAGCTCAGCGCAAGAGCAAACCGTTCAGGCTGCAGAATACTGCAAGTGCAGAATCTACCAGCAGACTGCAGAAGTCAGATTTTTCATGGGAAGTCTACAAGAAGGAAACCTAACAAAAAAATCAAAGACCAAAAATTATTTGGGTACAGTAACAGAAAAATGTTTGGTGCTAACCAAACACATAATTTAAGTACTAGAATCTCAACCCAACTGTGAAGCATGGAAGTGGAAATGTCATGATTTGGGGTTGTTGGAGGGCCTGGAGAGCTGTTGTATCAGAAGGTGCTTGAGAAAAATGAGACCATCTGTCTCAAAAAAACCGTTATAACACAGGTGGATCATGTAACCCGGCATTGGCACTAAACATTCCAATTAATCCACAAATGAATGGCTTAAAAAAGAAGTCAAAGCCCAGATGCCATGTTGCCAGTTTGAAGATGTTTACTTTCATTTTCATTTTCACATGTTGCCTCTGCTGGTAGTTTTGAAAAAGTGGTCTCTTTTACATCGGCAGTAAATGAATGAAGAGAGAAAGAAAATGAAGGTAATCCTTAAAGGTCTATATTTGTTTTCTGCATGTCATGAAGACTGCTTTTTTGCTTATTTATTTTTAAAAGTAAGTATTTTTTTTAATTCTGTCTTCTAGTTAATACCATTCTTTTAAATATTGTCTTTAAGGAAGGGTGAAGCTTTGTGACCATCATATTCATTCAAAATTAAAGAAAATATTGGGTTTTAATGAGTTTCACATTTTCTGTAAGCTTGTATTTCTTTGCCATTCATTTACCAATGCTAGGTGTAATAATTATAGTCTCAGTGCTTCATGTATTTTTCTTTCTATTATTGTACCCATATATGATCTGTTTTTCAGCTGTTTATTCATTGATCGTTTAGTCTCCTTGAACAGTAAAGGTGCCACTTGGTGGAACAGCTGTTCTGAATTGTGATCTGGTGAATTTAATGGCAGATTGTGTCTCACGAAACAAATTGCACTCAAGAACTAAACTATTAATACTGAGCAGGACAATGAAGGAGGTTATCCATAACACAACTTTCGATGATTCAGGGGTATACTTCACCACTGCTTATACCATTATATATTATACCGGGGCAATGGTCCCCGGGTCATCGTAACAGGTAATTTCATTCACATGCAAATGATAATTTTGCTGTGTAATATGGATTAGTTATAGTAATTTGTTTTGACCTTAGATGCTGACAGTCATATTATTTCTCTTGTATAACTCATACATTTTAATCTTCAATCTTTGTTTGTGAAAGGAAGAGGAAACATTTTATTATGAGTTGAAATTGATGAACAGCTTTTTTGTCTGTGGTTAATTCTTGCCATCAAAACAAATGGACAGAAAATCAGATGTCTGGACCAAATTTGTGATGCAGAATTTCATGGAAATTAACATAAACAGATAATAATAACAACTCTAATTGGGAAAATAGTTATTTTCAATTGACAAAATACAAAAATACATTGACATTATACATTGAAATGTGAGAATTTTATGCAAATGACATTTCTCATCCCCCAGAACCCAATCGCCAGCCTACACTCATACTATATGTAACGGGAGAGTGCTGTGTCGAATGTCTCTCTGCAGTGTCTGGAGATTGGGGTGACCCCATCTGAAGTCCATGTTTCTTGGGTCATTAGAGATAAGATAAGATACACCTTTATTAGTCTCACATTGGGAACATTTACTGCAGCATCAAAGGGACAGCAAGGAATGCAACACAAGAAAAAGACAATAGATAAATTATTGTAAATACATTATAGTAGCTACAATATTATAATAAAAAATATATGTACAGATTGCATATTAGGTAGACTGTACTGATCCGTTGGACAGAATCAGGCTGGACGAATGATATTGATTCAGCTTCACCCGAGCTTCTATTACTCTTCTCTCTGAGGATGATGGATGGATGGAAGATGTTGAGTAACAGGTAGTTAAAAATCATAAAAACCCTGGGACAAATCTACTTGAAAATTTAATATAGTTACAACAGCATTTATGTTTGATGTGACTAAATAAGTAATAATAAATTAATGAATTATTTTATAAAAAACAAATGGTTTCTCTCTTTGAGCTTTTGGGTAGCATGTGTCATCATTTATGTAAGCGTCTTTATAAACACCCTTCTTAAAACCCATGAAAGGCCTAAACATTCTTTTTGACATTTCTCTGTTGATTTGCCCTCTTACAGCAAAATAACAGAGTGTGACTGTGAGGTTGGTGTCTTGTTCTGTGATAACAGCAGATTTTCAAATCAGTAATATGTGTATTTTCATTTTAGATCTGATGGCCTCAAAGCTCACTTCAGAGGGCAAAATGCTAAAGCACTCTCACATTATTATAATGTAAACGTAACCAGAATCAAATATTGTTTTGAAAGTGATATAATGATGTAATAACTATATAAAAAGAAAATCAAAATTAGTCCTTTGTAAACAAAATGTTTTTTATTTTATTTCTTGTTATAAGTGCAATTTAATCACAGTATTATAATAATAAAATCATAAAGTGCAATACTTTATGTTTATGATATTTTCTATGGTTTATGCACATTTGTCTGTCATTTGTCATACCTGTCTCTCCTGTTAGTTCCTCCCAAGTGCTCCTTAGTTTATGTTTGTTTTGTCCTAGTCCTAGTTTTGTCCTGTCTCCTCCCTCATTCCTCCCATTAACACCTGGGTCTCATCTGTATACTTGCCCCCTCGTTAGTTTGTCCCAGGTGTTTTCTTTGTCATTTTAGTATTTAAGACCATCCCATCCTGTCTTGGTCAGTCGACTGTTTGACTCTGAGTTTCTACGTTTGTTATTTTGTGTTTCTCTGTTATACTGATTCTGCGTTTGATACTGTGTTAGTTCCTACGTATGTTACTGTTAATGTTACTGCTTTTGTTAGTCCATGTCCTGTTTTAGTTTGCATCAGTCTTATATATTGTATTAGTCAGTGTATTCGGTTTGTTTTGTGCTTTGTGTTTAAATTTATAATGTTAATGTTTAAGTAAATGCTGTAAAATCTATTATCCAAAAAAAAAAAAAAGAATAAATAAAAACAAGAATAAATAATAAAAAGTTATTTCAAACAAATGGAACTTAACAATTCTCACTTTGGTATCTAAATCTGTGTTTTATTCATTATGTATGAAGATCCTTCAGAGACTGAAACTGATTTTGTTTACAGTCATAGGGAAACAGGAAACATACACAATAGAAGGATCGTATGTTACGGTATGGAAAAATCTCAGTAACTCAAAATGTCTTCAAAGCACAAAGTTGTGACTGGACTGTGACTGGACAATGCTCCAGGAATACTTTAAGCCAGATATGCTAGAAGTGTTGTAACTGTATGCTGTATATGTTATTTGTAAATTGTTTATTATGTGCGTGAAAATGAAATAAAAACAAATACAGTATGTATGCTAAAATGTCAAATGAATTGATTAATTAAATCAGAATCAGAATCAGAATCTCTTTAATTCGCCAAGTATGTTACACATACAAGGAATTTTTCTTGGTGAGATCAACACATGTATTACATGTAACGAGTACACAGACTATTTACAAATATTACACTAGGAAGGAGGTACAATAAACAATAAATAGAATAGAGAATATAAGTTAAAAGTAAAAGTACTGAAGAGCAGGGGAGCTGAGATATTCATTTAATGAGTCTGATGTTTCTGAGGTAGGTTTATATTAAAATATTGATTGTAGAGTTGCTGATGTAAATAAGCAGAAAGAACAGTGCAACAGATTTGTACAATTGTGCAAAGAGCATAGTGCACATGAGCAAAACATGTATAGTGCAGTCTCTTAAAAAAACAGGTCACTTCGGTGAGGTTTGGAGACTCAGAGGAGTCTACTGCTGTTATGGAGTGCTACAGCTCTGGGAAAGAAGCTGGTAGCATGTCGTGTGCTGGTTTTGATGGACCGAAGCCTCTTACCAGAGGGGAGAGTCTGGAAGAGGTGATGTCCAGGATGTGAGGGCTCAGTTGTAATTTTGCCAACGCGCTTCCTCACCCTACTGGTGTAGATCTCCTGAAGCACTGACAGGTTACACCCAATAATCCTCTCAGCTGACATGATGACGTGCTGGAGTTTTGCTCGGTCTTGGGAGGTGGAGGAACCAAACCAGATGGTTATGGATGAGGTGAGGATGGACTCGATGATCGCTGTGTAGAACTGGATCATCAGGGTCTGGCAGGTTGAATTTCTTCTTTGTTGAGCCTATTTGGTGATGGAGATGGTGTTCCACCGCCACCACCACCATCTCTACGGTCTTTTCTGTATTAAGTAGCAGATGGTTGTTGTTGCACCAGGACACCAGCTGCTGGATCTCCTTTCTGTAAGCAGACTCACCACCTTTGACTATGAGACCCACCAGAGTGGAATCATCTGCAAATTTCAGGAGCTGGTTCCCTTGTACAGCTGGTTCCCTTGTATTTACAAGAAATTACAGTGGCTATAGCATTGCAGGCAGCTGAATGAGGGTTGATTTCTCACCCAGGCAAATACACCACACACCAGTAATAGTTACATCAGTAATAGTCAGTGGGAAAGATTGTAAAACTACATTTTTTACAGGGCTTCAACTTTGCCTTTCTGTCTGATGTTGCAAGGTTCCCTTCACACTATTCCAGATGAATTATGTACATTTTAGCTGAAGTAGCTTTTTAGATCATTTACTTGACCTGATTTTGTTCTGGGTTTATTGTTCTGGGATCCATTAGTTTTAAGTTAATGGGGAGTTTAAACCTGTATGGTAACTTATGCATTATGATGGGAGCAACATCATTCACATTGGTTTGTAGTGAAACTCTATTCTATAGAATATCTTACAGACAGACTTGTTCAGAGTATTGGAAATTACATGCACATGTCCAAAAAGGATATATATATATATATATATATATATATATATATATATGCATATTGTTGACACACAAAATGGGTAATCAAAATCAAAACCTATTTATATTTCAATACACTATATATTCTGTCCATGTATACTTTTCTCTTAGTGTCTGTATTGTAGAAAGTGTAATTCCAGCTGATGTAGGGCTGGGCGAAATGTCTAAAAACTCATCTACCAATATGCTTAAAAGAAAAGTCGGTAATATGATATGATGAAAAACTTTCTCTTTAGATGGTAAATATCAAACTCTTTGATATTGTGAAATGAAGTCATCATGCTGCTCCTTTATTTGCAATGCTTTTCTCCATAGTTTGTACTTTGAAAAAGATGGTACTCTGCACATATATGGTAACATGTCTAGCAGTGCAATATTATCTTACGGTCATCTTTATATACTGTTAAAAATAATTTGTGATACCAATATTTGTAATATTTTGACCAACACTAGCCAACCGTGGGCCAAAGTGCATTTTGAATCTCTTGTTATTTACGGTGTTGTTACTATGCTGAGCCAATAAATAAAAACGTATCAGACTCTCAACACTACACATTCTCAGTTCCACAAAAATAATGCATTTATTGTTGTGGAGAAAGTGTGCAAATTCATTTACTGATGTGTTTTTCTGCTACATCTTAAATGAAATAGTTTACCCCATACTAAGGTGGGAATTAAGATTCATTTTGGTTACAACCATCGTTGGTCATGGCAAGATGCCTCCTATCAAACATTAGTCATTTATTCACTTATTGAGAGTCACTTTGTGAGAGTTTATAATATTAAGTAAATACTTTGTAACACATTGTGAATTTCCCCACTGTGGGACTAATAAAGGATTATCTTTTACATTTCAAAAGTAGAGTTGGAAGCAGATATTGCACTTATTGTGCAGCATGTGAAACACAAAGAGTGTCAAATATTTTCACAATCAGAAACATATTTTCCCATTAGTGGAGCCTCTGTGAGGGAACAAGGGATGGCCATGGAGTGCACTATTTAACAAACACAATCTTCCTAACAGCTGATTAAGTGGGTTATATTAAGAAATATCTTCTTGAGACTGATTGTCAGTTAGGTTCTGCATTTGTATAACTTACGCCCTCCTGTGCAAGAAATGCCATGAATTTTTGTAAAGGGTCGAAAAACCACACTGTGAGGCGGGTAGCGAGGTGTAGGCGTAAAGTGGCCCCTCTGCACTCATCCTGTACTGCTGTGCTTTCCTGTGTCCTGTGGTTAGAACAAAGCAAGCTGCAAAATGCAGAATCACAGCATGCCAGAGATAGTCCGCTTAACGGACATCTGTGCACACCTGGTATAAATTTTGTGTTTCTACACTGATATAATCATGCTTAACAGGAAGATCAGTTAGAAACCACACATTGGCCCATGTAGAGTGATTTAGTGATTTGGGCCCCTAAGACTTAAAGTTCAGTGTGGGGACACTTCAATTTCTGATTTATGATTACATAAATGTATTGTATTTATTACATTTATTTATGATTATATTATTGTATTGTATTATTTAACTAACAATTTCATTGAAACTGTATGGAAAAGTTAGTTATATGTCCAAGTTACGATCTACAAGTCATAGTGGTTAATAAAATAAATAGTTAAATAATAAAGACTAACAAGTTCACATCAAGGACAAAGACTGGTCACAGGCAACATCTCTTGCATTAAATTAATACATACCTTTCAGTATCACTGTATGATACACACTGGTATGTACATACTTGTGTAATTATTACATTTTACAGGACCTTTTTGATTTTCAGTATCATTAAAAAAAACACATATTAAACATGCAGTAAACATATTCAGTGTAAATATCCAGTTAAAAGTCCAGCTCAACACAAATATTTCACTTTCAAATAGCCAGTAGTAGGAACACTGATGAGTTAGGAAAGTTAGACAAGGTTTTAGATTTAGAGTGATCATTATTTAAGATAAAATTTGGAACCTGTTGAGGTAAACATCCTCTCAAAATCCTTCATAATATATTTATTACAATTTTGACTATTGGTTATTACCCATAAATTAAATAAAAATGGCAGATTGAATCACCATATAATATGGAAACATCTTGTGTGGAACATCATTTTATAGTGAACAATTATAAATATGTTTTTATTTTGTTTTGCAACTAAAACTTTCAGGTTTTTTTTACCAGATGTGTGTCCTCAATGTGTAACATATCAGTACAGATGTATTATCCATTTAAAATGTATACATATATGGTTTAGATAAATTGAACCCTGCAGTTTTGGCTCCAGTGCAGGTCCAAATAAGACTGTAAGTTCTATTTAAACTTGATACTACTATATAATATAAGTACTATATAGTACATATACTTATTAGTATATATACGTACTACATAAGTACTACTATATAATCTTTTATAAGACCTAATGATGTTTTCATAAATCCAACATACTGGACAATTGCTCCCTTTCAATAATAGAATAGAATAGAACTTAATTGATCCTTCAGGGAAATTAAGGTAATGTATGTTGCCTGACGCTGGATGAACTTCAAATGCGTTTGTACAATGATATAGATTCAGCAGCCGATTACTCTCATACGTACATGTAAAGGGCTGATCTCATTCATCCTTGGCAGAAGAAACAGTGATGCTGCAGATGTAAAGGGTTTAGATAAGACCTCACTCATATCTCCTTCTCTGAATGTTCAGCATGAGTTCATGGGTCCTGCTCATTTGTTATGTTTATGCTCTGAAAAGTAAGTATTTGTCTTTTTTCTCGTATTTTCTCACAAACTGTTCAAAACTACAATTTTATGATCAATTATACAAGCTAAGATTTACATGTATGGAACATTTAGAGTACATGAAAAGCATTTAATAAATAAAATAGAATTCTAAATAACCTAAACATCAGCTTAGACATGAATTTCTTCATGAAGTTAAATAATTTTTCTTTACTCCTACCTTCCCCCCCTTATCTGCTCCGAAAAGGTTTTGTTTAGCACTGTATAATGCTTGCCTTCATATACAGTATTGTTCAAAAGAGAGTTCAAAAAATTTTCAGATAAATTATTTGTTAGTTAAAGTACAATAATAACCTACACAATGCAGATTTAAACTGTAAAATTTAATGTATTTTGACAACAACAATTAATATTATACTGTCATTTAAATGTGTCACAAAATATAGAGACCTTATTATCAGGCTTTCTGGGTAGTCATTTTATTTTAAATTAATAAAGTTATTTTATCTACTGATTTTATTTATTTATTTATTTTTCATTTTATGACTTTTACTAATTATTACCAAGTATATACAAACTTCTGAAGTGGCACAGACTAGTACATTACAGTCATTTTATACATTTATATGTCATTTGTATTATAGAAAGCATAGATTCCAAACTTTTGAGTAGAATGTATAGATAACATAGAATATAGAAAAATACACTTGAATTATGTTATTCTAATAATGACATTGCATTTTCAGTTGCAGTCTTAATCTTCTTCAGAGTAATGGAATAAAAACCTTTGTTTCCTCAAAAAACAAAAAGAAAAAAAAAGGGAAAAAAAAAACATTTTTGGTTCCATATAGATTTTTATGCAATTGTAATACTTTTGTATAGGTTTATATTCTGAGCTCTCAAGAGGCTCAACAATGCTTTTTGTATACCTTTGCTTAAAGAACTCTTTGTAACACCTTTATCTTTAAGACTGTATCTTAATGAAAGAATTCTTGCATCACTCTGCTTATAACTTGGCTCCAAACATTATTTAACACCATTACAACATTATTATATTGATGTGGACATTTTTGTCTCATGGTTTCTGCATCATAATTTACAGCGAGTTAAATCACTATTGAATCCAGGTTGTGTATTTCATTTACTGATAAGCACACTGAATTTGCTTGATTCTAATGTGTACATAAATGTTCCCCATTAAAATATATTACACCCAGTCAAAGTAAGTCTTCATTTAGAATATACCTTATTTATCTTTGCTACTGTCATATATATAAAATGTATAGCTAGAAAGACATTTGAAAAATGTATATAGTGACTAACATACTTTATATAGATTTGCTTTCATGTGCACAAAAAAGTTTGTTTGTTTTTATTATTTGCCTGGAATTAAGACTGTAAAATCTGTGATCATTTATGATATATACTTGATATATCATTTATGAATATACTTGCAGTAGCCTAGTTGTATCAAGCTATGTCAAGATATGTGCCACTTCACTGACAATAAATGACTGTATTTAGTTCAATATTTGCGATAATATATTTGCCTCTTTTCATTATTTTTTTATTTTTGCTTGTAGCCTCTCTCTCATCAGTGCTGGTCCAAACCCCTGGTCTTCTACAGGTGTCTGTTGGAGACACATTAAAACTGAAATGCACCCGTGAGCTGCCAGTTAAATATTGCTATTCAACTACAACTTGG
Organism: Acestrorhynchus altus; assembly: GCA_034509495.1. Taxonomy (NCBI): domain Eukaryota; kingdom Metazoa; phylum Chordata; class Actinopteri; order Characiformes; family Acestrorhynchidae; genus Acestrorhynchus; species Acestrorhynchus altus. Next base: position 17,653,455 of record CM067505.1, read on the forward strand.
CACAAAGTGAACATGAGGACTGGAGAACTACAAAAGTCCTCAAAATTTTCCTGGATACTTCATAGTCAGATGCTTGAAGATGAAGGTAAAACCTGTAGCCTGAACATCTCTGAGGTGAGCCTACAGGACTCAGGCATGTACTACTGTGCAAGTGTAATTAATTCAATAGTTATAGCTGGAAACGGCACCCGGATCATCGTCACAGGTGAGAAAATGTGCTGATTCTAACCAACATATCATATTATTATAAATAACTAGGAAAATATGGATTAGAAAGAGAACAGTGATATTTATTATTAGAGGTTACAAATGCAGTAAAATTAGTTAAAGATATTTTGGTGCAGCAATCTAGTATCCAGTGACATACTGCCTTTCTGGATTTCAATGAATACACCATTGGGTATCAGCTTTATATATTGTCTGATGATATGTATATCATTTTTGGAAAAATATTTTTATTGGAAATATAAAATTAACATTATAATGTATACCCCCAAATTAGCCATGTCTATAATAAAATACGTAAAGGGTTATACAAGAGAGGCCTTAAAAAATAAATATACAAAGTAGCTTGTGCAACAACAGACATGACCTATCACACAATATCTGTATATAATGTTGAATAATTAAATAATTAAAGTGGAACATTGTGGATTAAATAATAGATTGCCAGATCTTGCAGTAAATTTTCCAGCTTAAGGAAAGCCATTTAGAGGAATTTAGAGAAAGAAAAGAAGATATTCAGTGTAAAAGTAAAGGCGTCAGTGACATCAAGGATGAGAAAGATGAAACATTATTAATAAAACCAAATAATATTACCGAGACACTGCGCGAAACATTGACAGATTTAATATTTTTACAAAACTAGAGTATTTAACTTTTTCGTAATGTTTTTGAATTGATAAACACCTGTCACATTCTATGAATGGTTTAAATTATATATTTAATCTTGCTTTACACAAATTCAAACCTTTGAATAACCCTAATTTTTTTTGTGTTGAGACACAAGAGGACAGAGGATTCATAAAAAATGAATCCTCTTTAAAAAAAAATAACAACTCCATTTAAAAAACAAATCTCATATTTTCCTGTACATCTGCTGATACCATTACAGCTCTGAAACCATTGTGTAGCTCCATATTCAATCATTATTCATCTGCACTCTTAAACATAAAGTTGCAACAAGAGGGTTCTTTGAGTGATACCACAGAGGAACTACTTTTGGAACCATCTTGGTAAAAGATCTGTCAGTGTCAAGAACTTGTTCTACTGTGGCATCACTCAAATAACTATTTGAAGCATATTTCTTCTCCTGTTCTTCCACCTAAGTGAAAACATCCAGATGTATCACTATAGAGAACAATGAAAAATGTGTTATCAGGTCCAAGAGAGAACACAGAACAAGTGCATGAAAGGTATATTACAGTTTTTCTTCTGGAAGCCATATGTCCAAACATTGTAGTGACCCATTTTATTGACTATTGGGTTGTAATAGGCAGCTAAATCATCATTTCTATGCTTTGATAACCCTAAAATATAAAAAATTTAAAGAAATATTTTTTCATTCAAAAGAACACTAATAGTGCTATCTACTGCAGATCCTGCCCATTCGGATCCATTCATCATCATGTATTCTCCTTTGGATGTGTCCGGCCCCATCGTTCCCCTGCAGTGTTTGGTGATGGGAGCAACTCCCTCTCAGGTCAAGGTTTCCTGGATCATTGATGAAACTGAGTACACAGGGTGGACAGAGTCAGGCTGGACAGGAAACACTGACTCTGCTGAGGAATACACTCGAGCTCAAATCACACTTTCTAAGGATGATTGGGTGGAAGCTGCTCAGATTGAATGTGTCGTCATGTATGATGGCAAAAACATGTCAAAACAGCTGGTGAAATGGGGTAAATTCCAGAAAATTACAGTAATTAGCATTTTTAAGGTACAGTGAATTTAATTAGTGAGTATGAAACATTAATAAAGCATGTCTTTATTATTTTTGGAGCATTTAATAGCGGAACTGGAGTTAAAGGGCATAAAAAATGCATCTGTGCTGGAACATTTCAGAACTTCAGAACCACTAACTCTAAACCTAACCATAACCATGGTCCATTGTGAATTTGTGAACACTAATTTACGTACCACCAACGGACTGAAGCTCGTTGTGAATCATAATATATAGTACCAGTCAAAAGTTTGGACACACCTACTCCTGAAAGGAAAACCATACAAAATAATGGACCCCTGTCCAGTCTTGTAAAAACCAAATGCAAATGTTTTGTTTATTTAAAAACACATGGCCAACAGACATTATTTCTGCTGTAGAAAGGATTTTGTCTATTTTTCATTATAAACAAAATATTTTGGTGCATACAATATATTTTAATACTGGATATATACACAATATTCAAAGCAAAAGGACCTGTATGCAGCCCACACTTCAAATCCTCACAGTAGTGCTCCCTGGCCTAGTATAAAACCTCCCTGGACAGCACAGATGTTTACTACAACAAAAGCATGATAAAGTCTTTTTAATAATCTTGATTTCAGAATGAATGAAGTGTCCCAATAGTTTTTTCCATATAGCACATGTTGTAATTAGCAGATAGGATTTTAATATCAATCAAAGTATTGTGGTAAAAGTAAAGTTATGTAATCTACAATACTCCAAACAATTTCATGCTTATTATATAGGTGAAAGTAAATTTTATATATATATGTCTGATGTTCTAAATAATGTTGTTAATAATTTATTTCATAATGCATATCTCAATTTTTACAGAACTAGCAGATATGTTATATTCATTTGTGCATTTCTCAAGCTCTCATGTTTATTATACTTAGATCTCATGCTTTGTTTTGACTTATAGTACCTGGTGTATTTATTTATCTACTGTGTTTCTTTATATGTAATTCTCTTTCAGGTAATGATGTGGGTGTATGTAACTGGCTACTGTACCTGGGTTTCGGGGTTCCATTTCTGGCCATTGCTGTCATCATCACTGTTACTATTTGTTTATGTCAAGGTGACGATAAACATGTGCATGCCATCACACTCATAAATCATTATTACAGAACTTTTGTAAGTGTAATAACTGAAGAGTCACACAGGGGGAATCAAGAGGTTTCAGATTGTGAAACTTCAGATTGTGTTTTCTTCTCTAATAGTTAATGAATCTGAAGAAATTAGAGAAATGATTTAGTAAAACAGTGACATCTTACACCTGATTAATATTTTGAGTTTTTTTCCCTTTTATCTCAGAGAGGAAGAGAGACCGTTCCACTAAAGGGTTTGTTTCTCACTCTTATCCCGAATACCCTAATATAACATACAATAATCTAATGAGGTATAACTGCAATGTAAACTGAATATGTCATTTCAGGCTCTGGAACAGGAATACTCAGAGCAAACAACAGAATCATGGTGATAACCGTTCACACACTCTTTACACTCTGATATCCTATATATCATCACTGTCAGAAAATAAATCTCCAAAAGGGCAACTTTTCAGGAGGAGTAGGAACTTTCAATGGAAGTCAGTGTAAAAAGGTTTTTATTACAGGTCATTTGTGACAGTGATTTTAAATTAGTTTACAATCATGTAACTGCTGTTGGCCTGGCACTGACATGTTGATTAGAACACAGATAGAAGAACAAAGTTTAGAGGAACAGTTACAAGAGCACAGTTAGAAGAACACAATTAAAATAGTAGAGTTGAAGAACTGTTAGAAGAGCACAGTTAAAAGAGTACAAAAGAACAAAGTTATTAGAACACTGCTAGAGAATAACAGTTAAGATATCACAGCTGTAGGAGCACAGTTAGAACACAGCTAAAAGAACACAGTCAGAACACAGTTAGCACAGAAAAACACAGAATAGCACAATTTAAGGAACACAGTTCAAAGTACACAGTTAGAAAAGCACAGAAGAACTAAAATCACAAAGAATAAAGTTAGAGGAGCACAGTTAAGAGAACAGTTAGAGGAATACAGAACACAGAAGAACACAGAAGAGCACAGTTAGAAGAGCACAGTTTGGAGAACACAAATAGGAGAACACAGTTAGAAGAGGACAGAAGAACATGTAGCACTACTAGAGAATCACAGTTAGGAGAACACAATTGTAGGATAGCTATTAGAATAACACTGTTAAAAAAGCACAGTTAGAAGAACACAGTTAAGATATCACAATTAGTAGAACACAGAATAGCAGTTAGTAAAGCACAGAAGAAAAAAGCTCATGGTTAGAGTACAGTTAGAAGAGCACAGAAGAATAAATCATAGTAAGAAGAACAAAGATAGTGGAACACAGTTATAAGAGCACTGCTAGAGAATCACAGTTAGGAGAACACAAGAACAAAGTCAGAACACAGAAAAGCAGTTAGATGAGCACAGCTAGAACACAGAAGAAAGAGCACAGTTATAAGAACACAGGTGATCAAAGATAAAAGAGCACAAAAGAACTCAGATAGAGGAAAACAGAAGAGCACAGTTACAAGTTGGAAGAAAGATCACAGAGAAGTGTAAAGTTAATGGAGTCAGTAGTTAGTGGAGCACAGTTTGAAGAACACAGTTAGAAGAACAGTTAGAAAAACAGAAATGAACACAGAAGAGCACAGGAAAAAACATTTAAGAAAGTCTGTTTCTTACACCACAGGGGAACGAGAGACACCGAAGCCTACTGTGGAGAGACCATGCTGGACAGTGAGTGGACAGAATGATAAGCAGATGTCATCGCAGTGCTCTGTGTAAGCAGGTGTAAGTTCTTCATTCCTGCTCCTTTTTTCTTGCAGAATGTGGAGTATTCCAGTTTGAACCCTGACAGTTTACACCAGCAGCCAAATGCAGCAGACAAGTAGAAGTGAACAAGGCAGTGACAATATTGCTATAAAAAGTGTTCTCTTGGAATTCTCTCAGTGAGCTTTAAGAGGTGGTCACCTGAAATGGTTTTCCAACAGTCTTGAAGGAGTTCCCAGAGGTGGCTCATTGAGAGAATGCCAAGAGTGTGCAAAGCAGTGATCAGAGCAAAGGGTGGCTATTTTGAAGAAACTAGAATATAAAACATGTTTTCAGTTATTTCACCTTTTTTTGTTAAGTACATACAGTAACTCCACATGTGTTCATTCATAGCTTTGATGCCTTCAGTGAGAATCTACAATGAACAATGATGTACAATCATGAAAATACAGAAAATGCATTGAATGAGAAGGTGTGTCCTAACTTTTGGCCTGTACTGTATAATATATTATTATATTATTAATATAATATTATATTATATCAGAACATTTTTATATTTTAAAACAAAGGTTGTATTGGACCTTCAGACCAATTATATGGAAATGAAATGACATGTTGCATATTTGATTTCTTGATTTTGATTTTGTTTCATACACAAGAATTCTTCCTTCAGAAGAAGAGACTGTTTAAAGTCAAAGCACTCCCCTTCTTTGAGTAACCTCATCGTTTTAGTTTGGGTATTTTGTTTTTCCCCAGTTATTCGGGGCAGCCAGTCTTTACAAATAAATGAATATCATATAATATGAATACTATTACATTGAATTGAAAAAAAAAAACTTTTTTCAAACCCAGTACTTTTACATACATCTGTGTATTCAGCTTAAAACAGTTATCTAGATTATTTCATCTTTTCGATCAAAACAGAGCTCCTTTACATGTAGACTTATGTGTGTTAAAGGCAAAACAATAACAAAACTGATTAAATCTACGTACATGTATGAAATAATTAGCAAGAAGTCACTTTTTGAAACCACCTAAAATACAAGATCACAGGTGGTAGTACAACACTGCCAGATGGCCCTCTTCATCCTGCCTACTTGAATCAATTGAATCAAGTAACTGAATATATTATATTTTATATATTAGATGAGTTTTATATATAAATGAGATGAGTTTTACATGTATATATAAGTAGATGAGTAAAAAAATAATAATTTAAATGATTTATAAACTTGATAGCTATATTAAAAAGGCAGTGCTTTGAAGATGGTTATACGTAAATGAGCTCTGTTCTGATTGGCTGTTCTGATTATCTCCCAGATACTTTAGAACCCTGCAGTGGAGTCGCTTCTTATGTACATGTTGTCTCACTGTGGGCAAAGCAGAAAACACCACATTCAACAAACTGACTGGCTGTTGCCTGGTTTTACTTACAATTTTCTTTACATTTTATTAACTTACAGTGTCTTAGATTGTTCATGTTCATGTCTCAGAATGTAATGATCAAACTATTTCAAATCTGTGCTATTTGTGGGCCCTCTAGTGGCCAGGACTCCTGTTGCCATCTGCAATAAGGGATGTGGGTACAATTGCTGTACTGAAACATCCCTGCCTAAAAAACAGCCTGCTCAACTTTTGACCAGCATAGGGTATGTCTGATGATAGCGCTAGCCGTCTACAAGCATGATGAACCTGACTAAGCTAAACAGCCACCATAACACATTATCTTTCATATTATAACACACAGAGCCCTGAAAAGTTTTGAAGTATCTTCATACTCACATTATATAACACTGTCATAGGATGGCCACAACTAATAAAATGTGCTAATGTTATTGAAATTCATGAGTTTAATGTCATTTAAAATTGTGAGCATTAATTAAAAAACATCGTGACCATGATATAGAGCATTATGTAGCCGCATTATGTAGCCCAGCATGGTATAATTTTAAGACTACGTGCTGTAACAAAAATGCTAAGGACAATGCCTATGATGACTTAGATCCCATTATTTATTTTATTTTGGGCCAATTGTTTTTTTGCTTTACTGAAACGTCCCTGCCTAAAAAACAGCCTGCTCAACTTTTGACCAGCATAGGGTATGTTTGATGATAGCGCTAGCTGTCTACATACATCATGAACCTGACTAAGCTACACACACCATAACCAGTAAGACCGAATTTGTCAACCAGCATCACGAAACATGACCAAAATTAAATGCAATATAGAATACAATGGTCAAGAGCTGGTTAACCAGCTGGCTTACAGACATAGGTTTTATTTTTGTCTGAGGATGACCACTCAACCACCTTTTCTTTCAAAGAACAGCCAGACCATGTGAAATCATTTACTAGGAAAAGCTGGTCTTGAGCTGGATTTTCAGCAGGGATGGTAAACCTAGTGCCTATAATCCCATTGGAACCAGCATCACTTCTTTTTAGTGTATCACTTCCTTCCATGTTATTAGCTAAGAAGTCAAGAAATGTAAACATATGTTGTGCAGGACTCCTGCATCTGGATTAAAGTTTATTACTGAAATGTGTTATTTATTGTCTTCTCGTTGTCTTCTCGAGTTCTCTGCTTGTAAAAAAAAAAGTAATTAACTAAAAACCTCAAAGTGTAGTATATAGTTTCATTATGGCAGTGAAGATATACATGATTTTTCAACCCCCTGTAGATTTTTCAAATTCAAGAAGTTGCAATTAAGTTAAAAAAAAAAAAAAGGTTACCAGAAGAACAAACAACAGGGTGACAAAGCAAAAACCGACAGACTGAGACCTTAAATACACTGGCACAGACTGGAAACACCTGGGGATGAATACATTCGGGCAGGGCTACACAAGACACATAGCGAGCACTAAAGATAACGTGGAGCAGGAATGGAGACTAGATCAAAACAGAACAGGAAGAGATGGACAGTGGAGCCAAACTTCCTCCACAGGGTTGCTGGACTCTCCCTTAGAGAGAGTCTGATGAGTTCAGTAATCTGGGAGTGGCTCAGAGAAGAGCCACTGCTCCTCAACATCAAGAGAAGCCAGTTGAGGTGGTTTGGGCATTTAGTTTGGTTGACTCTGGATGACTAAAGCTTTTAATCCACTTCATTAACTTTTAATGAACCCAAACTCTAGGTTGTACAACTGTAAATGAATAGTATATGTGCGTGAACATTTAACTAACGTATATGACGTCTCCCCCTTTTTCATTTTTTTTAGTAACAGCAAGGAACACTTCAAACTTAAACACTTCAGTTCATCCTAGCATCTACTTACTCAAGCACGATGCCATATTATTGCTGCTATATGTACATGCTCGCAAATCAATATTATGTACAATACAACCCGTCTTACTCTTTTTTTCCACAGTCCCCTTTGCATACAGTTATCTTTGTTTTGTTTTTGTTTTTTATATTGTTGTTTTTTTTTACACAAACACACTCTCATCCCCACACCCACACAGCTCCTTGCTGTGTTCTGACAACAAAGGATCTTCTGGTACTATTCTCACTTGAGACCACAGCTGGTTTAGGTAATGATCCAGCATCTCCTGGTAACAGTGCAGGTAAGGGCTTGGCGTTTGAAGTAGTAAGCCTACTTAGCCTTTTCCTTACCATCCTTTTCTTTCACTGCAGTCCTACCAGGCCATTTGGGTAGGAGATTCTTTTCCAGGGTGGGTAGTGTGGTTCCCATTTTCCTCCCCATCAGTAATGCAGGGCTGAAGCCAGTGGAGGAGCATGGAGTGGATACGTGGCTCATCAGAGCCATTGCGAGGTCTTCTTGTTTGAGAATTTTCTTTGCTGATTGGACAGTTCTCTCAGTATGTCCATTTCATGTCTCTCAGGAGGTCAGACAGGGAAACAAATCTCACAGAGGCCTACAGCAGAGAGACTGACCTGGACTGCGAGTTGAATGTCAATCAGATGGATTTACCTAATATCCATAAATAGTATCTTTGAAGTTATTAAACTTTCTTGCAGATTGTGGAGTATTCCTGTTGGAGTCCTGACAACTGTGTGTTTGAACCTTTGATTGAAACTTGACCATGTTCCAAATGTAGCACCAGAATTAGATTTGCCAGCTTAGCAAAAAATGTTGTAGAAAAATTACTCTAGCTGATGTCCCTCAGGATGGAATACGTACATTTCTTCAGTAATTAGTACTTAGAGCAAAACTTGCAAAAAATGAATGAAAAAAGTAAAAGTGGTCATTCTGGAGCATTTCTATTGGTCCATTCATCTTGACATAATTTAATATTCATTCATTCATTCATTCATTCATTTTCCAAACCGCTTATTCCTGAATAGGGTCACGGGTGAGCCGGTGCCCAGCCGGCAACTCTGAGCGCAAGGGCGGGAAACAACCCTAGACAGGGCGCTAATCCATCGTAGGGCACACACACATGCACACATGCACACACACCCACTAAGGGCCACTTTAGAGTCACCAATTCACCTACCATGCATGTCTTTGAACATAATATTCATATTATGTTAAAACATCAGAAATGTCAGAAAGATACTCTTAATATATATAGCTGTTAATCAAATGTGTTTGTAAGTTTTTGTATATAATTTATTCTATTTACATGTTCATTCACATGACTGTTAAAGACGTGTTTATGATAGAAAAAAAATGTCAACCTATATATCAGTAAATTAATGAATAATAAACAGATTAATATTAAAGTGGATTTTTATTGCAAACAAGTATTGCTGTTGACAAACTGTTGGTGAGCAAAAGCATCTCTACTTTATTTATTTATTTATCTAACCCCATTTCAAAGCCAATTGACTTTAATTATTATAAATTATCATTATCTTAAAATGTTTTGAAATTGAAAAATAATGAAAACTCCTGAGCTGTTGCTATTCACAATTTTGCAGATTAGACAACAAAATATCTTCCATTTTTACAGCTGTACTAGAGGAGAGTTTATACATTTTCCACAGTTTGGAAGTGTTTCAGAGTGAGTTCCAGGGACAGTTCCAAGGACAGTTCCATAGCTGCACTTTAACTCAGCAGAAATATTCTCTCTCATATTTCTACTGCATGTAATGTTTCAAGCACAATGCCACTGTGGCTGTAGTAATGCAGAGCAGAAGAGAGGCAGTGAGACTTAAGGTTCGGTGGAGAGCAACTGTGGCATAACAGCCCTCTCGCATATCTGTGGAAAATGATAATACACAATAGATGTAAACCACATCTGGAGATATATATATATATATATATATATATATATATATATATATATGAAAATGAAAATATCATAATGATTAAAAAATTGTACTAGCATATTTGTTTGAAAGTACAATTGCCCTTCAATTACCCTTCAAAAAATGAATGAAACATGCACACAAATGATAGAAAACTAACTAACTAATCTTGGTCAATTATTACAATTTAAACTACTATTAGATGATTTATTAGGACTGACTTTGAGGACTAAAATCCCTCATAGACCTTCATCAAATACCTCTTGTGTGTGATTATGATGTGGAAAATAGGGTAATGGTGATTATGGTCTATAATTAATTAATGTGCAGACTTGTAAGCACAATCAGTTTAGATAATGATCTATTGCTTCATTGACATTATACTTGTCACACAAACATAGTTTTCAGTGTTAAAGGGGATTAAAGAACCTTAATGACATCCACATGACTATGTTTTAGAGCCTTTACTTTCAGGACATTTACCTTTATGCTGAAATGTATCATCTTGTTGAGAATCACTAAGACAAAATAGAAGACTGTGATGAAGAACTTACCACTTGGTTCCAGCATTGTAGTGAGAATTTGTTCTTCATGCTTCACCACACAAGCACACTCCTCTCCTCTCTCACACTCGTCTGGCCACAGCAGCATCTGACTCACAATAAACACTTTACCTTCAGCCCTCACGCACTCTGTCTGACCATGCTCTTGTTTCCCCCCCTTTGTCCAGTATACCTGCACCTGTGATGGCACTACACCTTTAATCACACACTGCACAGGAACTGCAGAGCCATATGTGAAGCTTCTGCTGAACCAGATAACTTCAACAGAGGGCCTTGTGGTGCTGCGTGCTGCACAGAGAAAAGAAAGAAAATTGACATGGTGGATCCATTACCAAACAAAACTACAGCGTGCTCAGAAACATAGGCTGGAGATTTTATTTATTTAGATCAGGAGATATCAACATTTTCCACCCCATGGCCCACCTGTTTATAACTAGAAAGCATAACAGCCCATGAGAAATTGTTTTTGCCTTTTATTTCCCCAGCAGTGAAAACTGGGTCTGAACAACCGCTTAAAAAATAGCATGTCTTGTGAAAATGAAAACATTGTCCCAACAATAAAGAGACATTTCTACCAAGCATATCTTTTAACAAAATGAGATCATGTCTAAAAACTCTCTACTCGTTATATGTCAATACCTGTCTTGATTTTCACTTATACTAAATCTTTTTTTTTTCCACTTAGAGTTAATTATCATTCTGGCCCAGTATGGACTATTTCCTCACCCTGAGGATAGGCCTGCAGACCCCTAGGGAGTGCTTTACAGCCTCATTTTTAAAATATGACAAGATTTTACTACAGGCACTACACATATGGATTTTATTTGTAATTGTTTGATCAATCTATTAGAAATAAATAATTTTTTATAATTAATATTTAATTATATATTTTTATATTTTATTTAAATATTTTTTTTATTATTTTTATTGTGTACAAAAGAAATTAATGGTTAATGTAGGACATTAAGTATTTCAGAATGAACCTGCTCTCCTCGTTTCTCTACAGGTAAAATATAAAATATGATGTGATGTAAAAAAAACCCAAAAAAAATCAAACTATTTCTTTATAATAAATTCCAGTCAAATATATTTATTAGTAGTATTAGAATTAGAAAGAGGAGTGATATTAATAATATTAGTATCATTCCATTTTAAATCTTTAAATATCTGTTGGGTTTTTTTTCTGCAGTGGGACTCCAAGGTTAATGTATCCTGAAGAGCAGGGTTTAGATACACTCTTACCCTCCACGAACACACTTGTGCCATTGCCAGTGTAGATTTTCTGTTTGTCTGTAACAGCACAATAATAAGTCCCGGAATCCTCAGGCCTTGCGTTGTGAATGACTGCTGGACAAACGTTGCTCTGTGAGTGTTTTTGACTGCTGAGGGCTCCAGGAGAGACCTTACTGATGGCCAGCATCCCCCTGTCAGGATTAACCCGCAGCCAGGCCACAGTGTAACAGTAGGCCTTAACTCCATCCAGCTGGCAGGACATTCTTACTGAGTCTCCTGACCACACTTGCACTACAGAGGGGAATTGGACCACCCTTCCAGCCAACACTGCAAATTCAAACACGGAATACAGTATTAATGTTATGAAAAATAACTGCAACTGTTGATTCTGATGACTGGCAAAAAAGGGGATAGTTAGTTCACTGAAAAATATAGGACCATTCATTGAAATAAACATGAATGGAAATAAACTTGGTCTGAGAAAAAACATGAATTTAAACAAAAGCATAAGTCACATGTATGAGCGGGTTTGAAGAAACCTCTGGAACCAGGTTCTATGGTCAAATAATACCACCTTTAATGGCACAAACAGCATCCATACAGCATCTTTCAAAGAAAAATCCATTTATATGTTTATCAATGAATACACAACATGTAACAGTAGAGGAGGCAGGGGATAGGGTAAGATGGAGGCAGATGATCTGCTGTGGCGACCCCTAAAGGGAGCAGCCGAAAGAAGAACAATCAACAAATACACAACTCTTCTGCAAAGGTTTGCAGAAGATTGCAGCAGTTTGGGCTCACCAGGTCTCCAAGACTATAGTTACAACCCATCTAGTAACCAACTAGAAGGCATGCCAACACATACTATGCGCCAATAAATGAACCTGTTGTGTGGATTTTAAAACCAGTTGACTTAAAGCAATAGTAATCAATCCTGATCCTGGAGTGCCAGTTTCCTGTTTTTCTTTCTTACTTCTTCAGTTTTCTTCCTTCACAGAGAGTTCCCTTCTCGAACAGATGTACTAAACCTGGCAGGAATCAGGATTGCCTACCTCTGCTTTAAAGTAAAATATCACTCATACTGTTGAATCTACAAATAGTTAATATATTACAGAGCAGTTTATTCATTCTGCACACCTAAATCCAATAATTAAGAATCAGTTTAGAGCCACACACACACACACACACACACACACACACACACACACACACACACACACACATACACACACACACACCTAGGGGCAATTTATTACAGCCAATTCACATACCATGTGCCTTTTTAGGAGGAAACCTGCGTAGACATTGGGAGAACACACCGAACTCCCCATCACTGCAGTGTCACCATGCTGCCTGTGCTAAACAGTAACTACTAACACTAATTGGGGCAACTTGAAATTTTACATTAACATAGCACTGGTTCTCACTGCAAACATTTATTAGTCAATCTATCATTTCCTTTAACATTTGGTTAAATGTAAGTAAAAGCAAAGGCATGTTTTTCATGTTTGTTTGTGCCAATAATTGGAACATGTTGTAAATAGGACACTGGTACTGTAAAAATGAATCAAATCATGACACAACATACGATCAAGGTTCCTGTGTAACCTGGAACGTGTGTAACTCATGCCATTGCTTTGCTCCCTTTACCTTACCTTACTTAATGTTGTGTTTGGCAAAGGTACCAAAATCCAGCCTTCGAGAGCTATATTCCAGCATAGTCAAGCTTTTAATGTCTTTTAAAGGCTCATCTGTTTCATTAATTGCCAGTTTTAGCAGATGAGTTAGAGCAGGGAAATCAGCTAACTGAGCAAGACTCTAGCTCTTCCACATATTTCCACATATTTCATCACTGGCACATTAGATATCATATCATGACTCAGATATTTGTCTGAATCTACAGTTTGTGTCTACCAACACACATCAGTAATGATCGAATTTTTCATCTTTAAGCAAACTAACATAATACAAATGTTGATGCTTACCCCTTGAAACAACTGCAGCAGCAAGAGCAAGCAAAAGCAGAGTGTGCATGCTGAACGGAAAAGCCTTACAGACTAAACCACTGAGAGTGAACACTGAGTATATCCTCCCCATCTCTTTCACTTGATAGTTTACTCTAGGGATAATTAAAAGCATGCTTAGTTTTATATCTTTAATCCATCTCTGAGTCAGACCACAAAAAACACAGTGTACGTCAAACAGTTTGTGTAACAAGAACACACCTTCATAAATCTCATGTTAGAAAACTTTGAACAATATACTCTTTTAATGTCACAGTTGTTATTGTTGTTGTTGTTGTTGTTGTTGTTGTCGTCTTCTTCTTTCTATATTATTACCATTCTGTGTGCTATGTTTCAGTTCCACTGGGAGATAAACAGGCTTAGTGCATGCTGCTACCACCACTGTGCTTAACAGCTGCTTAACACTGTCCTTGGGTTGAATTCTTTACTTTTATTCATCCATGCATATTCCTGGCATTGTGGCCAAGCAATCCATTTTAATTTGACCAATACTGTGGTCAAATATTGTGGTCCACCTCTGTTGCCAAACTTAAAGATGTTGATTTTGGGGCTAGGGCCTCCTTCATGCCGTTCAGTCCATGGTGATTAAAACTGGCTGTGGGTTGTAAAGCATTCAGTGGATGCTGCATATTTCATAGTAGTTACTGAACAATCCACAGTAGATATGGAGTAATTCATAGCAGTGTCTGAATAACTCCTATTAGTTATTTATATAAAATGGATCATTCATGAATAAATAACTGAATCAATATTTATGAAATGAATAATTTATTGTAAAAGTTGCAGTCTGATGGGTCTTTTGAGGATGAGGGTGAAGCTGTGGTTGATGTGACGTTTCCTCAGTACTGCAGATGTTTCTGCTGACATAATGAAAATTGGACAGAGCCACAGCAAACTTACAAACTTACAAAGTGTAGGTGTTGCATCCAACCACAACAAAATGAGGACATAGCGCTGCCCCCAAAGAAGAAGCCTCTTCCTGTCCACATACAGCACCAACCTGATATATGCAAATTTGGCTCAATGACTTCATGTCAAAGTCTTCATGGCATCTGTTAAACATACCCTTATGCATGTCTACATACTTACATACTGTACCTAAAGTTCAGAGTCTCCATTCAAAACCCCTAAAACAATTTTCAACTGGTTACAGATGATTTTATTTTATTATCAGAACCAAAGTTTTATAGTAATTCATACTTTTTAGATATGAATGACCTTAGATATGAACTCTTAATGAAAGAGAAGGAAAGATTTTCACATAATTTTTATTTCTATTTATTACTAAATAGAAACAGGCCAGACAATAAACGTGTTTAGCATTTGTGGAAAATATTTTTTACACAAAATATTTTAAATATTTTTTTTGATTCATTATTTGGTTAAATTCATCTGTAAATGTTCTTCCTTTTTTAGGTCCAGGTTTAATCTCCACTTCTGTTATAATTCCTGTAAATTGTAATGAAAAAGAACTTAGTTAACTGAACAGCTTCAGAAAGAAATACAATTAATTAAGAAACAATTGATGAAGAAATGTGTCCTTACCGACCTCTTTTTTTTAACCATAAAGGCAACTATTGTTATCAAGAGCAGGAGACTGGAAACCGAAGACAGGGCCACATAGAGATGTTTTATGACATGGCACATGCTGAATGTGTCTGCAGAGGGAAGTCAACATGAATCAAAATGTATCTTGACATGGTGGTATATATATATATATATAAATATATATATATATATATATATATATATATATATATATATATATATATATACACACACACACACACACACACACACACATAGGATGTAGGTACTGTTGTGTACTTAGATGTGCATCTTCCATAAATATATTCTCAATTATACAATATTCTACTTTTGGTATATTACAGTCCCTCAACTGGGACAAAAAAACATGGCTGGAGAAAATGATTTTCACTGAAAGGTACTTCATTGTACCTTAATTATCTACAGACCCAGCAACAAGCTTTGGGGTCTTTTATACATACATATATACATATATGAAGGTGTGTATATACTTCCCTCCAAAATTATTAGAACAGTAAGTCCAATCCCTTTTTTGCTGTAGACTGAACACACTTTGGTTTGACCTTAAAATATGAACATGAGACAAAAGAGCAACATTTCAGCTTTTGTTTCCAGGTCTTTCCATGTATTTACCTTTAGAGGAGTAACCAATATGAAAAAACAGTTAAAATACAATTATGAATCTGAGAGAAGATGGAAAATCAGAAGAAGAATGCAAAAGTTTAGTGAAGTCAGTGGAATCAGGCTTGTTGTAGTTATTCACGTTAATCTATATGAAGTTTATCTGTTCCAAGATTAACTAGCTCACAAGAAAAATGGGTGGGTTCAGGCAAAACATGCTTTTTACTAAACTGTGTATCAGATCCAGATGGAAATACAGATGAAATGTTGATCTTTTGTCTCATTTCATCTTTTAATGTCAATCCCAAATGTTGTCAGTCTACAATAAAAATAAATAGACTGGACTCACTTTTCCAATACTTTTGGAGGGAAGTGTTTATTGCTATATTACAACAGTGATGTACCTTGTACTATATGGGGTTACAATTACAAATATGGGAAACAGACACTAAAAGGGCATTCAGACTAAATCAATTTACCCAGAGAGGTGGGGTAACAGCAATATTAATGCCTATAATAAAGGATGCCTATAATGTTTAAGGCCTAATTCACATGGAATAAAAAATCGTGAGATAAATGGGAGTGGCTCATCGGTTTACACATCCCCATCACACCAATTATAACAAGGATTTTGAATATTGAATACTGGAAATTAAACTTTAACTACAGGTACTGGAAATTCTGCCCTTCTCAGAAGTCTTTTACTCGATTTGGATGTTGAGTCATACAACATTTAAGATTTTCCACAAATGCCACAGACTTGCTCCAAATATTCAATTCAGACCTATGGCCTCACAGTGTACACTTGAGTCTCTGGGGTATGAGTTTGAATACAGACGTGAGTTTTTGTGGAGTCAAATTTTGACTATCAAATTTTGGAATAAAAAAAAAAATGCAAGTAAAACTTGCTGCAAATAATTTCAACCTGAATAAAATATAGTAGACCAAACAATGTAGAGTCGCATTGTCATTGATGTAATACTGTACATTACTAACTCAGAAATGATTGCACTTCAAATATACTCAACCATGTGGCTGAAATGTCTTGTTGTAGATGTCTCTGCCGTATTCAATTACACACAGACACAGTGGTTGCCTCTTCCACTCGTCAGCAGAAAGCAGGAGCTGGTTGATGATAAACTGCGTATTGGGAACATATGTCACTGTAGCCTGAGTGTGTCCCATTGCCTGCCTTCCATCTAAGAACCAATACACATTGATCTGAGCTGGTAGAACACCAGAGACAAGGCACTGCAGAGACATGACAGAGGCACTGTAGCTCACTTGAGAGATGACCTCCACTACTGGAGACACAGTGGGATCTAGGGAATAAACATATTTGTAATCAACACAAATGAAGGAACAAATATGACTTTAATTCATTTCAACCCTTCTGATTGTCCTGTCAATGTAGGAATGTCACAATTGGAGGGTCTTATACAGTACTAAAGTACTAAAAATGTACTACAGTACATTTTGGAATGAACCAAACCTACAAAAACATCTACATGAGATTTCTTTGTATTTGAAGAAAACATTAAACAAGAAAATAGCCATTCATGCGTTCAGGTGGTCATCTGAGTCGCTGTTGTTCTATATAGAACCCTTGTTTATGCCACACACCTACACTGATCAACATTGTCTGAATAAACCAGATCCTTTAGTTCACAGGGCTGCAAAACATCACTCCTTAAGAGCGTTGTTCAAAGTGACTTGAACCCACTAACTTTAAATACACAAGTAAACAAAGCATTAAGCTGTTGCATATGATTTAATCAGCATAACCATTTCAGGATGAAGGCCAGTGTTTCCAGTTTCCTTCTCCTTGGCCAACACATCTCTGTGTATGCATTCACTTGTGTGCAAAAGTTGGGGCAGCCTTGGGGCAAATGTTGAAAAAACATTTGTTGCTAATCAAACATAAAACACAATATTTTTAGAAAAATATTATGCAGTTTGGAAGAGCCTGCCATTTAAACTGCAGGCAGTTTAGTTTGGTTTGCTCTTGATTGTTGAACTGAGTGGTCTCACCGTGGTGAGATTTTAAGGGCTTTCCAAGGCCTTCCAAAAGAGGGTTTTAGACCCAGAATTGTCTGGAAAGGGATTTAAAAAATATCCCAAATTAATCTGAAAATCATTTCCAAGTGGAGAACATTTAAAACAACAGCCAACATGGGCAGGTCAGGCCATTCTAACATGTTCAGCCCAACAGCACACCACAAGATTTGTAAAGACGTCTCCAAATCTACAGGTAGCACCTTGCCAAAGTTGATGTGAGAGTACTGCCAATAGAAACACACATTAGCTGCACAAGTTTGATTTTCACAGAAGGTGTGTACAGTTTGCCCTGACTACACTCTGTGCTTTGGATAAATGAATCCAAAGTTGAATTATTTACACAGCAACAGAAAACATGTTTGGCACACCACCAAGAACCCATAACTATCAGGACTGGACTGGTACCTTAATTCAGCCCTTGCCGTTTCTGTAGCCCACAACCATAGTGGCCCACTGGGAATTGTTCCAGTCCTCTTGATGGCCAGTCCAATCCTGCCAACTGTGAACTATGGATGCAGAAATGGTTTGTGACTGCTTGTCCACAGCAGGGCCCAGGAACCCCAGAGAATCTACTACCAGTTCTTTGTTGTAACAAAACATGTTACAAAATGTGAGACCATCTGTCCAAACACTGAGCAGAAGTGAAGGTGGACAATGTAATATGACAATCACCCAAAACATTCTAGATAATGCAAAAAGAAAAAAACATTGAGAGTTATGGAACAGCCAGAATCTTTAGTGAGTGCGGGATTGGCATGAAAGAAACACCTCATGCATAACACAACTGAAATTATTCTGCATGCAAGCGTGGGAAGAACTTTCTCCTATGCCCTTTTCTTCTTAAATGAATAAAAGTCTAATTGCTATTGTTTTTGCAACAGTGGTGTGATTACATTACCATTATCTATAGATATTGTTTAAAGTACATTAAACATTCAAATGCCCATACAGTCATGTGAAAAAAAAAAGTCAAAATCTTTGATCCCATGAAAACCTCATGAAAGCTTTTGTCTTTTTTTAAACATATTTTGTGGGCATTTTATTTTCATATTGAACAAAATTGTGGAATGGAGATAATATAACTAAATAAAATTGAAAACATGATTATTAGAAATGCAATTCTCTTGTGAGTAAAATATTAGGACATAATTATAACTATTTGAAATACCTCAAGTGCAAAACATCAACTCCAAATAATTTGACCATCAATAGAGAAGATTAGTAGATGGTTATAGGAAACAATTTATTATTCCAGCCAAAGCAGGAAATACCAGCTATCATAGGGTGTCCTAACTTTTTATTCAGTAGAAATTGGCAACTTTAATTTACAACTTTAATTGGCAACTTTAAGGCAAATTTTCATTGTTTTTACAAAGTGAATGTTTGAAAGAAGATGTCCATATTTCTTAATAAAGAACAAAATATTTAATGGGGTGTCCTATTTTTTTTTTTTACATGACTGTATTGTTATTCTTAGTGCACCAATTTGACATTCTTGCAGAGTCTCACCCTTCACAATCACCCTGGAACCATTGCCTATGTGGGCAAACTTGCCTTGCACCACCACACAGTAGTACATGCCAGAATCATGAACTGTCTGACTGGAGATGACCACCGAGCACACCTCAGTCCATCCATATGAAGAAGACTTTATAGTGACTTTAGATGGGTCAGTTTTACTCAAGGTCATGTTCTCAGAGTAGGTTCTCAACCATGTCACGCTGGAACAGGGTGAATATAACTCCATCACACTGCAGTTTAGGGTAACAGTTTCTCCAGTTGTTACCTCCACCACATCTGGCCACTGAGTTACGATGGAGGAACTTGAGTCTGTAACAAAGTTTGCGTTAATAATGGCTTATTGTTTTCTTCTATCCACAAAATCTGATTATTAGTATATATATATATATATATATCTTTAATGGTCTATAATATTTTAATAACCTATATAGTATATAACAGATTTTTAGTGCCCAGCCTACTGGATTTTTACTGGATTAGATATCAGCTTCAAAATTCCATCGTAAAGGTTTTGTGATAGAGTCCTCTAGGCACCATTAACAGATGTGATTCTCAGCAAGTAGCTTCTCAGAAGGTACAAAAACAACAGTGTGGAACTATTTTACAGTGTAACATGAAAAAAACAATGTCTGTCGTTATTGTTGTTGTTGTTGTTGTTGTTTTATTTTATTTTATTTATGCTTCTTAGCATTATTGTGCTATCAGTTCATACCATTTTTAGAAAAAGGACTGTGTTGCCCTAATGTTCCCTGCACCCATTTTTTTTAAAACTACCCTAGATAGTGTTGACTTGTGACCTTATTTCAGTGACCAAATTAAAATCAAGCTTAATTTAAACCGATAAATATAGTGAGGTTACCAGTTAACAGCAACTTGTGCATCATTTAGGTGGAAAGAAAAATTTGTGTAAGGGACACTTAAGCATAGCTTAGCTCAACATGACACAATAACAACAAACTCTTCAATAGAATTTTGACATTTTTTGTGTTTTTGTCCACACTGACAGAACCATCCAGTTTCATGGTACTTGTGCAATGATATATTCTATTCCTTTATGTTATGTTATGATGTACTTCCACCCCATTTATATTCTTGCATTATGGCTGGTTAGAAACAAAGTTTTTGAAATGATCCATCCTACCAGCACTAACATTTAGCTCTGTTCTACCAAGGGATTTCAGTGTTTAAAGGAACTGGGAGGTAAATGGTCAGGTACGTTTGTCAGAGTGGATTATAAGATATTAAACAAACTATAAAGTTTCAAAAAATCTTTAAACCATTCAGAATGTTTCATTTTATGATCTGTACACTGACAATAAAGTTATTTTTACTTTAGTGTAAAAGCACCGAATAGCAAATTGTACAAGTTGAGTAGCTGTATTATTTATACAAACAAAAAGATTGAATTGTTACAGATCAGTATTGGCTGACAGTAAAAACTGGGGACTTGATCGGGACACCCCTAGTTGTTACAGTTATTTCTAAAACCATTGCCTTTTTTGAAGAACTCTAGAAGAACAATTTTAAAGATGTAATCTACATAAAGTCAAATATAAATAATTTTAATAATTAATAATAACATTTTGATAATTTGTTATTATAAGAAAATATTAGAATTATCTAAGACATGCAGTTATTTTGTTACATCTACTTATAAAAGTTTCCTTAAAAACCTTACAATGTTGTTAAAACAATCTCAAGACATATTGGATATTGCTGCTGTAGGAACAAATCCTTCAAAAATTAAAAGGTTTTGACATGTTAATGTTAGGCTAATGTAGTCAGACAGCAATAATATGTTGTCTAGAATTAAGATGTTTAAATGAATATGTCAAGATATTATTACCTGCACATACAGCGTGAGCTAACCACAGCAGCAGAGGCCACACACACATCCTGAGACCAGAGCTGAGAACATCACTCAACACAATCTTAACAGGTCAAATGTTTTCTATAGCTGACTTCAGCAAAAATCCCTAAAAGGTAGGCCTGCATTTGAAGCAGATGAAAACAAGAGGGTAGTGCCCCTTCTCAGTTGTTCATTTCACAGTTACTTTAGTAATGATATTTGTGATAATGTTGACAAAGTGAGGTTACTTTTCCATAGGCCTTTGCCCACATTTACACCACAGTGCCTGATATGATCAGTGTTGGAGATTAATAAATCCATTGTTTATTTTTATACATAATTTCAACTGTGCATCTGAAATATAATATTATAAAAAGTTTTTTTTTCATTAATACATGTAAAATGAAATATTTCTAACATCTTTTGTTTTGCTTTTTGATCAATTTTGTTTTACTGTTATTGAAGCCCAGAATGCTTTTTAGTGTCTGTATTGCTCAGCTGGTGGTATCTCATCTTCTGCTTGAACATACTCATAGGTTCTCTATGGGGTTCATGTCCAGTTGTTGGCTGTCTGATACATTTACATTTATGGCATTTGGCAGTTGCCCTTATCCAATGTTATTTACAAAAGTGCTTTGCTGTTCACTCAGACAATATCCTTGGCTAGTTAGAAGAGGTCTAGAATCTGGAGATTCCTCAAGCTTAGATGCTGCCGAAAAAAAAATGTCTGATTGGAGACCAACAAGATTCAGTAAAAATACAAACCTTTAATGAGATAAAAGTTCTTGAAAGAAATGGGTCTTCATTCTGTGTTTGAAAACATCTATAGACAAAAAAGGTTCAATTCTCCTGATGTTGTAAATGAGAAATCTGCATGACCGAGGTTTACAACATGAGCCGAGAACAATAACTGGTCATCCGCAAATACACCAAGGCTGTGTGCTTCTGCCAATGGAGTGACCAGTGAGTTTTCAAGAGAAATGGCTAGATCAGGGTGAGGACCAAAGGTTCCAGGAATGAATAGCAGTTCGGAGTTTAAGGTGATGGGCTGCCATCCATGATGAGACGTCAGTGAGGCAAGCTGAGATGTGAGATGAAACTAAACCACTTTTTTTGGCATTTGCTGGAAATGGAAATTGGCTATTATCTCCATAATGCTTGTCAGATGGAAGCTTGAAGTGCACTAAAATTTCCAGGTACATGCTGATTCTGTGACTCCTACAGACTTGAGCTGAGACTCTTGATTTCTAGCTGAAAGGCAAAATGTACTTTAACCTGAAAAAACTGACACTGGCTATGTTTACATGTAAAGATTTAATCCAATCCGACTGAATTAATTCAGATTCTACATTCAGACCTGGGGTTTATATACACACGCTCTACTGAACAATCTGATTCTCACTGCTAATCCAATCCATAATGATGAACATTTGTATCACCACTATGAACAAGCTGGACCAAGCTGACATGCCCAGCTGGTATCAGTATCACCAAGTATCAAAGGCAACATACATTATGCTGCTCAATTATAAACCAGTTAGCTGGCCATCATAGGGAATGCATTGTCTAGATGACCTTCAACCACCTTGACAATTAAAGCGTCTTAACCAGCTTAAACCATCCAAAGCCAGCTACCAACTAAAGCTGGTTTTCAGCTATATTTTTCATCAGGGTATCAACTAACTAAAGTTACCCAAGTTTTCCAGCAGGTCTCCTGCAAATCCAACATTCAGTCTGTTTGCATCCATGTTAGTTTTATCTGGGGTCAGTCTCACATGAATCCGTCCATAATTAGGTAAAATGGGAGTGTGGATGGATCAGAACCACTTTTAGCATTCTGGGTTCGTAATACACTGACTGTAGAAACTTCCAACTGTTCTTAATTTGCTCAAATACTTGTTTGAACAGCTCCTTGTTGCATGTTGTGGTCATCCAGCATTTTTTTTTTAGTTCTCAAACAATTTGCAAATGTACATACACAGACTGTACTTAAACGTTCCAATTCGGAATATAATTGGGTAATGGTGTTTACATGACTATTCTTCTTTTTTTTTCTTTTTTTAAATTTATTATTTATATTTATTGATTATGTAAGTGTAGCCACTGAGCACTGTGCAAGGGTCCAATTCTTTTTTTCCTTAGCCCAGGTAAGACACTTCTGACATTGGTATGATATTAGGAATGTGGTAGTTGTGGCTCTTTTCCTGGAGATGTCTATGCATGATGTCTTTTGATGCACTGACACCAGTCTCAGTTCAATTTCCCTGTCATCCCTGTTGCTTGTGCATCTTCTTCTTACATTTCAAGTTACGGCATTTAGCTGATGCTCTTCCAGAGCAACTTACAAGGTTAATCGCATTACAGAGGTGGGCCAGAGTAGTGTTAGGAGTTTTGCCCAAGGACTCTTATTGGTGTAGCACAGCATAGCTTCCCACATGGTGTGGTGGCACATTCGTGGTGTTAACCCCCCCTTCCTCTGCTTCCATATTTTGCCCTTCCAGAGAACTTTCCAGAACAACATTTGTGATTGCATGTGTGGAATTAGTGGAACTGGTTTCTTTTCATTGATTTTGAACAGACAGTCCAGCAACTTATAGTGTAAACTAGTGGTGGATGGGAGAAGGGAGGGGGAAAGGCCAAAAGGTCTTTCAAAGACAAGTGGGGGCAAGTGACTGATTGAGGAAGGAGGCATAGCATTGAAGTCTCCTGGCAGGATTTTCTAAAGCTTTCATATCTGAAAAGTATGTATTTCATGTTATATCTTGAACAACTGGTTAAACTTTGGATTGGGCTACTGTTGTTTGGCCAAATGAGATTTTTTACTGCGTTTATTTGATAACCCATATGAGGGCAGCTCTCAGAAAAAAAACAAGGTGATCATGGAGTAGCTGACTAAAAACTAAAGTTTCATGCTTTGCCTGTTGGTAGTGTTTGGAATGAACCTGGCTTACTTGTGACTTTTCAAAATGCAATCAATCGTATTCTACTGACAGAATTAGTTTAAAGGGATGATGAGTTGAAGTTAGAGGGAGTGATATCTCTGTTTGGATAATCTAAAATGCAGCTGAAAACCTTGTCTTTATCAGAGCTCATTTACAAAAGTCAACCCTCCAAAGCCAAGCTCTGTTTGCTATCCAGATCCACTCATGAGGAGCTACCTTTGGCTGAACCTATGCATTGTGATTCATCCTGCCTGTCAGAGGACAAGAAGCTTTGCAGGTTTTATGGAGCCATATGTATATACTGTGGTATGCTGGTCATGTTTTATGTGACTGTATGCCCCTGGGATACTGATTTATTCATCAAAACAACAGCAAATTCACCATATTCAGTCTAGCTTACCCAAAACCCAAAACATTTTAGGATACTTGGATGCAAATCCTTTTCAATAAATAACTGAATAATTTGACTGAAGCAGAAATCATAGATATATAAATGTTAGAATTCATCACACTATTTTTGTTCCCAGTTGTATTACAAATATGCATCAGTAGCACAGTTGCAGTGGTAGCCAGACATGCCCATGTCACAACAGTACCTCCCTAATGTTTGACAGATAAAGTCATATTGTTTCAGATCATGAAAACTTTCTTTTCTTTGCTGGATGCTCAATTTTGCTACTTCTCAACTTATACATGATAACAAAATGTTTCATTTACATGTCAGGATTGCTATACAGTGCATCTGGAAAGTATTCACAATGCTTTTTGCACATTTTGTTATGTTACAGTTGTCACAAACGATGAACTTAACAAACGTAGGAGGAAGCGGAAGTTCATGCAGGGGTTTAATGACTTCAGACATGATAACATAGAGACATGAAACTAAAAAACAAGGATACATGATGACCAGAACTAGACGTAACCAGATAACAAACCAGATAACAGGGTAACACAATGACTTAACCAGTAGACTCACAAGGATGGACTGAAACAGAAGGACATAAATATCAGAACATAATTACAAACATCTGGATGTGATTACAAAAGAGACACAGCTGGGAATGGGTGGAAACAGGACAGGTGCTCAGAAGCATGAAGGGAGATAAACAAAACAAGGTTGAGACCGACCAAAGATGAACTGGACAGGTGACAACAACATTATTCCTAAATTGATTAAATTAATTTTACGTCACATTCAACACACTATACCCCACAATGACAAAGTGAGAAATGTTTGTTTGAACAATATGCTAATTTATTAAAAATAAAACCACAAAAATACCACAGCCTTTGCAATGACATTCAAAACTGCACTCAGATGAAGTTTGTTTCAACTGATCATCCTTCAGATGTTTCTACAGCTTGATTGGAGTACACCTGTGGTAAATGTGACTTGAAATTATTTGAAAAAGCACATACCTGCTTATATAATATCCCAGAGTAGACAGTGCATGTTGAAGCACAAACCCAGCCATGAAGTCTAAGAAATTGTTTGTAGACCTCTGAGACACAGATTTGGGGAAAGGTACAGGAAATATCTGCTGCATTGAAGGTCTCAATGAGCACAGTGCCCTCCATCATCCATATATAGAAGGCGTTTGGAAACACCAAGCTCTGCATAAAGCTGTCTGCTCAGCCAAACTGAGTGAACGTGGTAGTGAGGAAGGTGACGAAGAACCCTCTGACAGAGTTTCAGTGTTGCTCAGTGGAGAGAGGGGAACCTTACAAAAGGACAATTTCTCTACCAATCAGGCCTTTACAGTAGAGTGGTCAGATGGAGGCCACTCCTCAGTAAAAGCCACATATAAATTCCCTTCTGGAGTTTGCCAAAAGGCCCCCAAAAAATCTCAGACCATGAGAAACAAAAAGATTTAACTTTATGGACTGAATGCCAAGCATCATATGTGGAGGAAACCAGATACTGCTCATCACCTAGCCAATACCATTCCTACAGTGAAGCATGGTGGTGGCAGCATCATGCTGTGGGGATGTTTTTCTAAAGCAGGAACTGGTTGAGGAAAAGATGACTGCAGTGATATACAGATACATCCTTGATGATAACCTGCTTCAGAATGTTCTGGACCTCAGACTATGATCTTCCAACAGGACAACAATCCCAAGTACACAGCCAAGTTAACAAAGGTGAGTCTTCAGGACAACCCTTGAGTCCTTGAGTGGCCCAACCAGAGCACAAATTTGAACCTGAACATCTTTGAAGATAAAAATGGCTGCACGCCAACGCTCCCCATCCAGGTCCTCAAAAAGACCTGAGCCTGTAATTTCTGCCAAAGATGCTTCAACAAAGTATTGAGCAAAGGCTGTGAATACTTATGAACATGTTATAATTTTTATGTTTTTTTTTGTTTGTTTTTTTTATTTATAAATTTCAGACAGATTTCAAACAAACCAAAATGTTACAGCATTCCTGATGATGTACTGTAAAAGGTGTTTTTTTTATTTTTTCCCTATTGACTGTAAAAATGAAGAATATTGGCAAGTAAAACTATCTGACAGAAGATATCTTCTGATAGTGTTGTGGATTTGGGTCACCCAGACCTCTTCCTGTCACTTTTCTTTAGTTTTTCTTTGTAGCATCTTATGATGGTGTAGGAAATTGTACTCACAGATTTCATTGTCATGTTAAAAATTGCTTTGCTTTGGTAATAGCATTTTTCTCAAAATTATAACACACCTGAAGTGCAATTTGCAGTAACAGTCTGTTCCTATATACCATTAACATGCAGTCTAAATGATCTCAGAGTAACCAACAAAAGTTTGAACATCTGAATTATGTAGAAACATTTTCAGTTCAATTTACTTTGAATTGTGTAACAATCAAATTCACGCTGAGCAGACAAAGACAAAGACAAGGGAGACAGGTGTATGTGCAGGAGTTTCAGATTTAATATAATAAAGAAAAACTGGATACAAACAGATAATGCTACACATAAACTAACAAACTAACACAGAATAAACTAACACAAAAACACAAGATAATCCTCAAGCTAAACCTAGACAGACAAAGGAACCGCATGGTAACAGACTAACACAAAGTACTCACAAAAAACAAAGGTCTGACTAGGACATACTGAAACAGAGAATCTTAAAAAACAAAACAACATTTGACACACCTGGAACTGGATAATGAATGGGCGGGGTTAATAATGAGACATAGATGAAATGGGCGGACCAAGGGCAGACACAGGACCAAAACAAAACACATGCTCAGAAAGACAACAATGATGATGAGACAGGAAGACAGGAATAAACAGGACTGATACAAGAAACATTGGTCCAAACTAGGTGTAAGTGTCCTTAGTAATGAGGACCTCCTTGCAGGGTAAGATTTATTTAACAAAACAAAATCAACAGGAAAAAAACAAATGCACAGCACATGCTGACATTAACACACAAAAACTGACAGACGTACTGAAACAGTGGACCTTAAATACTCAGACAAGACTAAAAGCTAGAAACTGGGGCTGGATTACAAACAGGCATGGGTTACAAATGAGACACAGGTGGTAATGGTGCGGAGCTAGGGCAAAGACAAGACCAAAACAGACGCATGCTACAAAACGCATAGGGAACCAAAACATGGAGTAGTGATGAGAAGACAGACATGGGAGTTAATCATGACAGATACGTGACAATAAGTTGTTAACCAATGACTTGCTCCCTAAAAACATTTTATATACAATCTATTATACTATATATATATATATATATATATATATATATATATATATTTATTTTTATTTTTTTTCCCACAGTATTACTGGGTCGTTCACCTCAAGATGGCATAAAGGTCTCTGCCAATATAAAGAGTTTAGAAAAAAACTTAATCAATGTTTTGTCAGTGTTTTTGAAGCTGTACAGCCCATTTGGAGCTGATCTGCATTGAAGCCCTTCTTGAGCTTTGAGCTGAGCTTAGCTGTAGGCCCAGGGGCATGGACAAGCCACAGACAGGCATGAAGATTTGGAAGGTGGGCCCTCTAGTGGGGAAGCATACAGGGACCAGCAGAAGTCCCCTCATGAGAGTCCCACAGGTGAGTGGCCTGGTTCAAGGTAGTCCCACCCCAATGACACCATCAAAATACTTTAGCCCCCTCAGACCCAAATTCATCACAAAAATGGGCCAGATAGGCAAGCAATAAACCTTAACTTATTTGACTAATAACTTTGACTATTATTGCTGAAAATATTTCTTGGAATATTGACTTAAAGATTTTATTTGCATTTAAATTCTCTTGGTTCTATTAGAAAATAAGTATAATCTCAAAACCTGTCAAATTATTGACTATTATACTTATTTTCTAATAGAACCAAAAGAATGTAAATGCAAATAAAATCTTTATCCTGAATGAAGATTTATAACATAAGAAAATAAATAGTATAATATAATTAATGGGATAAATAGAGGTATTTTGTTAATTTCTCTTTACAAAAAGTGCAAAACTAGTTAAACTAAAAAAGTCACGTCTTGGGGATAAAGCCAAACTCCCATTTTCCATTTTCATTCACCATTCCAAAATAGTTTGGAAGAGAAAACTATCAAATCATTATTTCTGTAAAAGCTGTCTGGAGTACAGTAAGTGAGATTCCAGTGCGCTGCTGCTCTACGGTGCAGGAGCACTGCATCTACTTCAGTGCAGGTTTCAACAAGCAGCCACTCTCACTTGCCAAAAAATGACACAAAAAAATTAAAAGCATTTTAATTCTCATGCATTTCTGATCATTTTCTTTGAAATCAAGTGAGAGTGGGGGGAAAAGCACAGGGCTGGTTAGAATTATGGGTTGTGCAAGTTTATAAATTACACTGTGCCATACAGTGTCAAAAACCACATAATCAAGTCTGTTTCAGAGATTACTAAATGACTTTATACAGTTTGAGGTGAGTGTGTGATGATTAAGGTATGTAGTTAACACGATGCTAAATCAGCATTATACGCATTTATTACTTGTTACTTACATTCAGTGTATGACTGTATTCTAAATCCATTCTATTGCAGCTACACTATGTTTGTAATTATTTTTACACTGGCTATGAAAAGGCCAGACCCCGTAAAACTATTCTTATTTAGACAGAAACTCAGTTATCATACTGCATGTAGTTTATTTGAAAGAGTGAGCACAGACGAATATCAGTATACGTCAGTATGGGATTGTGATCTGTAGAGTGAATGTACAAACAGCCTTTGTCTTAGTTTCTCTGTCAATACGTAGCTGGACTGCATCCACGACAGGCAGTTTGTCATCCCAAAGTAGCGTGTGGAATGTCAGGAATGTGTAAAAGCACTGGGTCAATTACAACCCCTGGAGTAAGCAGAGACTATAGACGAATTCTTCCCCAAAAAAAATACTTTAATCTTACCATTCAAAATTTTGATGTGTCTAAAGAAACATAACACTACAGACATAACAAGCATATATATATATATATATATATATATATATATATATATATATATATATATAGTAGTGGTTCTTGAATAATGAAGTTAATAGCTGCATAAGATGTCTTTAATTAAATAGTTGTTTGGTCTCTAATGCTAATGTTGAAAACAGTAAAGAGTCATTTTGACAATATTGTTTGACATCATTTAAATGATAATGAATTGTCTCTTAGTTTCAATTGATTGTCATGAACATTACTGTGCGCTACATCCTTTACTGATCCTTTAAGGGGTAAAACTGCTTTGTGTATCCTGTTACTACAGATTATTAACAGAAAACAATGTAAATTGAAACAGGAGAAATTGGAGTCTTAAAGTCGCTAGCAAATCTGTGAAGGTTAAGGGGTGTAAATCTAGAGGACTAGACTGGGCACATCAAAGGGCCTAATTACAGCCTGACTCATTTACTCAAGAGAACCAGTGACCACACAGGCAGCTCAGTGACTCACATTCTTCATGAGGCATTGTAACACAAAGAGCACCTCTGCTGGAGTATGAACATGTCCAAGTATGTGACAAGAGAGAGAGAGAGAGAGAGAGAGAGAGAGAGAGAGAGAATAAAATAACTACGGTTTAGACTGTATAGACACTGCTCAATGTGACTGTGCTTGATGTATTCCCTCGTTTGGAGTTTTGAAAGATTTCCCAGCAGATAGAGGATTTCTTGTTAGAACTCGAATATGTTACATATAGACACACCCTAAAACCAAACTACTGGGACTATGTTTTGGAGTCTGTTAGTCCATTAAGACATCTCAGTGGTCTTTAATTGAAATTCTAAGGTGATGCTACTTTCAAACACTCCATTTAAGTTCCTGCATATTATTTCAGAAGTGTTCAGATGTCTCTAGATGATGTGCATGAGGGAATTATTCATTGCTATTTTCCATCTGACAGGTAAGACTCCCATTCTTACTCAAAGAAACCAGTGTTGGGTAAGCTAGCACATGCTTAATCTGACACATATGAAGCTCTGTCTCATCTTTTCAAACTGCTCTTAATGGGGGGGCACAAAAAGTGAAAGTGGACTCTTTACCCAGACCCTCTGCCAATCAATCAATAGAGGAAATATGACTTAAGGAAGAGTGGCACGGTGGCGCAGTGGATAGCGATGTTGCCTCTCAGCAAGAAGGACCTGGGTTAGATCCCCGGGTGGGGCAACCTGGGAAGTTTCTGTGTGGAGTTTGCATGTTCTCCCTGTGTTCGTGTGGGTTTCCTCTGGGTACTCCGGTTTCCCCCACAGTCCAAAGACATGCCAATGTAGGTGAATTGGTGACTCTAAAGTGGCCCTTAGTGTGTGGATGTGTGTGTGCATGTGTGTGCATTACGATGGATTAGCGCCCTGTCTAGGGTTGTTTCCCGCCCTTGCACTCAGAGTTGCCGGCTGGGCACCGGCTCACCCGTGACCCTATTCAGGAATTAGCGGTTCAGAAAATGGATGGATGACTTCAGGAAGAGCATACACCAAAACAACACTCCTGAAAACTCAACTAAATCAACCTGACATAAAATAAATAGAAATACACAAAACTACCCTAATTGCCCTATGGCAC
Organism: Acestrorhynchus altus; assembly: GCA_034509495.1. Taxonomy (NCBI): domain Eukaryota; kingdom Metazoa; phylum Chordata; class Actinopteri; order Characiformes; family Acestrorhynchidae; genus Acestrorhynchus; species Acestrorhynchus altus. The sequence goes on from CM067505.1 coordinate 17,684,769, forward strand.
CAAAACATGAGAAGGGATGACAGTACATGGCACTCATCCCCAAATTTCCACCAAAAATTTAACTGTGCTAAAATTAAACTAGCATTCTAACAGAGCTGAAGTTTGAAGTGCTGGGTCAGTATAAGCATCTTGTTCTTCCACGTCATCAACGGGTATGTTCAAGTCACCAGTTAGCTGTGAATTGGCCTATGCACAGAATTCAGACCTTTTATGTATGAATGCAAATCATAGTAATGAAAGCATTGCTTAATAGGAACTTCAAACTATGTATGAAGTCTTGAGTAATTGTTTGTCATGACACAGGAAGTTATTATATAATTACCCATTAGTCATCCCAGGTTAAAATGAGTTAAAACAGCTGGCACTCATCATGTAATCAGTAATGCTGCACAATGAAAAACAGACATGTTTTATGTCCATTAAATCACTTTTATTCTCATATTATGTAGTGTAATACATATTTTGCTGACATATGGGCACCTGCCAATCCAGAAATAATGCCTAGTTTCCCTCACTTCCATATCCAGTTGATTTGAGTAAATTGGGAATTCGTTGGGAATTCCTTTGAATTTGGCTGGTCCAAAATGTTCTTCTATTCAAGAAGAACCAACCCTAGTTCCTCTCATTTCCTTAGCAAAGTGATTTGGGTAAATTGTGAATTTCCTCAAATGCACCTGCCTGGTAGCCACTTACAGAACTGTAAGCTGCAATATAGATGAGGAACACACTCAGCAGGCAGATAAAAGGAAAAAAACACTGAAAAACGTTTTTGGGTGTGTGCTTACAGAGCTTAGAATGGTGACAGCTTATATCCAATGTAAGTTAGCATCTCTCACTGGAATTTAAAGGAGCAATTTCCAGTTACAAAACATGTCTTGTCTCGACTGCATCTGTTGTCAGTGATCAATCATGTTCATTTGATTTTTCAACAACCCATTCTTTCACACACTGCTGGCATGTCTGATGTAAAAAAAAAAGGCAGGATGAGAGAGTAAATGTAATATAATGTGACCTGGGTGAGCAGATGCCCAATTAAGTTTTAAGTAGATTGTCCTGAATCTCAAGCAGATTTTGTTTTTCTTAAATGGTAAAAGAAGAAGTGAAAATAATAGATAATATGAACAGGCTAAAGGAGAGCAATCTATGTGCTGTATGAGTGATTCCTGCTTTTATATCAGAGCTGATAATGGAGAATGCAGCTGCTACTGTGTAGGAATCTTGGATCAATTTTAGATTAAAAAACAATGTGTGACCATCTGCAACCTTCTTCAAGGATGTTTAAAATGACAGTAACACAACTGTCCACTGTACATAATAGTGTGTGTTGATCATATACCCAGAATCCTTCTCATTTATTTTATTTTTAATTTATTAATTTATTATTTTTATTTATTTTCTATTTTTCAATTTTTAATATTGATATCATTTTTTTATTATTATTGTATATAGCTCTCTTCTGCTGAATTTCAAACATCCCCATCTGGTTACCTGAGCCCACAGCAGCTCAATATTCATAGAGAAAAATGCTGGACATTTAGGTGGATATATTATATTTCTCTTATTAGATAAAAAATAGTAATTTTTACCGGTTTTTGTGTTGTTGGGGCACTGGTCTCATTGGGTTAGGCATAAAGCTCTGATCCTAGAATCACCCACGACTAGCACTGTGACCCGAAGAGCACAGGTTTGAATCCTGTCATCAGTGGGCAGAGGCTCCTTGCCACCGACAATGCTTGCCATCTGTAACTAGCATACAATACTTTATCTGAGTGGGTATATGGCACTCTCTCCCCATAACACAACCAGTGTTAATGCAGTGACAGCCGTTTGAGGAGAGGCTGTGGCTGGCTTCAAATGTATTTTTGGTGTAATATTTACCCATTTAATCACAAGAGTCATGAGAGTTCCTGTATTCTTTACAGTGTCGCACAAACCTGTCACAGCATGACTGATGAGTCATGTAAGAATTCATTGTCTGACAACTTGCACAAGAGAGTGTGTTAAAACATACAAACATGAATGTATCAGACTTTCAGACTCGCTGGGGGAGAGTCTCATATTAGAGGATTACCTGCGTCTTTCTGTCCGTCTGTGTGTGTGTGTGTGTGTGTGTGTGTGTGTGTGTGTGTGTGTGTGTGTGTGTGTGGGAATTTGTGCATGCATGCATGTGTGTGTGTGTGTGTGTGTGTGTGTTTGAGTTGCCTCAAATTGAAACACGCCCTGGGACATCAGTTCCTTTGAAAAATACCGGGGAGACTATCATTACAGAACTCAGGTCACCACACATAAAATAAAAACACAAACACACTGGACGTAACTGAACATTAATAAAATAGTAAGAATGACAACATAATATGTTATAACCACATACTGACAATGCAGTAATTATACAGACATTTATACAAGTATGTACAGGCCCCCTTGAACTTTTCAAACTTTTGCCACATTTCAGGCTTCAAGCATAAAGATATAAAATTTAATTTTTTTTATGAAGAATCAACAACAAGTGGGACACAATCATGAAGTGGAATGAAATTTATTGGATGTGTCAAACATTTTTAACAAATAAAAAACTGAAAAGTGGGGTGTGCAATATTATTCAGGCCCCCTTGCGTTAATACTTTTTAGTGCCACCTTTTGCTGCAAGTCACTTGGGGTATGTCTCTACCAGTTTTGCACATCGAGAGACTGAAACTCTTGCCCATTCTTCCTTGCGAAACAGATTTGCAGTGGTATGATTCTCCTTCCATTTCAAGATGATTGCTTACAGAGTGCTCCTTGGGATGTTTAAAACTTGAGATTTTTTTTTGTATCCAAATCTGGCTTTAAATTTCTCCACAACAGTATCTTGGACCTGCCTGGTGTGTTCCTTGGTCTTCATGATGCTCCCTGCGCTTTGAACATAACCCTGAGACTATCACAGACCAGCTGCATTTATACGGAGACTTGATTACACACAGGTGGATTCTATTTTTCTTCATCAGTCATTTGGGACAACATTGGATCATTCAGAGATCCTCACTGAACTTCTGAAGTGAGTTTGCTGCACTGAAAGTAAAGGGGCCGAATAATATTGCACGCCCCACTTTTCAGTTTTTTATTTGTTTAAATTTTTTATAAGTTTGACACATCCAATAAATTTCATTCCACTTCACAATTGTGTCCCACTTGTTGTTGATTCTTCACAAAAAAATTAATTTTGAAATTAAATTAATTAATGTTTGAAGCCTGAAATGTGGCGAAAGGTTGAAAAGTTCAAGGGGGCCGTATCTTATGAAACATATTCTATACAGAGATACAGTTTTGTTGCCTAGTGGCATTTTTTCATCATCTGTCAATAAACCTCTTTATCTAAGAAACAATAAATTAGTAGGTGTCCCAAAACTACAACAGCACAATTTTGTCACAAACACTTTACCATTTCAGGGAATGGCACTGTTACGTAAATAATGATGAAAACAACTCCTTAAGTAACATAAATTCTCTGAGCAAAAGGAAAATGAATGACCTAAAACAAAACTAAAAGAGCTGGAGAAGCAGCTTCTGGCTGTGCAGTGAATTGGAAGTTTCTTACCGTGACATATTATAGGAGGAAAGAAGCAAATGCTAACACTAAAACATATTAAAAGCTATGTTCTGCTATGTTTGGTCAATTTATTTACGTGTTATAAATGACAACAAGACTGCCCCATGTTCTATTCCTTTAACGTTACATAATGTATAGTACTGGGTCTCCTGCATTGTTTCTTCAGAAAAGATCATAAGAAGAGTTTATCTTGCTTTTTTTTTAAAGCAAACATCTTTACTCCCCATGGAAGATCTTCTACTAGATTTTGGAACATTGCTTTGAGGATTTGATTGCATTCAGCAAGAAGAGGATTAGTGAGGTCAAGATATTTGAGGATCACCAACCTACCTGATCCCCAACTTGCCAAATTATCATGGATGGGGCACCATCATTCCAGAGAACACAGTTCCACTGCTTCACAGTAGGGATTTTATACCCCTCTAAGACATGCCCAGCATTAGGAATGGTGCCAACAGGTTCAAGTTTATCTGCTCCAGAGCAGCCTATTCTATTGGCAGTAGTAGACTAGCTGTGTGTGTACATTTGCACATCCAAGTCAGCAATGGGTGCACTTAAAATAGCTGAATGCATTCATTAGAAGGGGTGTCCACAAACATTTGGACATTGTGTGGAGTTGTTTTTGAGTTTCACTCAGTTCCTTCAGTGGTCATAAATCATGTATGTATGAACTCCTCTGAATTATTCAATTTTAAATTTAAAGCTGTCTTTGTTACCATGATATCATGTATCCTGATTGGCTGTCCTGCTGTATTGTGCTGATACACTGCTGAGAACTCAGAGATGAAATACTCAAGAACAACAAACAACAGTAAAAGTGGATGAGGCTAAATACCTATAGGTTTAATAGGCAGATAAATAAATAAATAAATAAATAAAAAGGCATCACGCAAAAACAATAACACCAATCCAGGCTGTTTTGGAACGTTATGTACAATATTTAAACTTGACAGTGTTTACGATTTACTGGAAAACTGTAGTTACTATACGATACAGTCATCGAAGTCCATGGAACTGACTCTAAAAACTCTAGACTCTAGAAGCCAGTTTAGGGTCTACATTTATTACACCTTCTACAAACAATAATGTATTATTTTAACGAAAATATACAGTAATAAACAAACATTCATTTGTAATCAGTGACCTGTTTGTCAACCTGTTAAGGACATAGCCAAAGGTGATAATCCCTAATCTGTTGCTTCAGTTCCTGCAACAAATCCTTCTTACAAGAATGTGGTTGTACATGTCTTGCTCACTCACACAAAACAGGTGCACTGTCTCAGAGAGTCTTAAACAGGTTTTTTTAAGTCAACATGCTAATCTTATTTAATAAATTTTTATATACTTGAGCAAACAACAACCATCAGTAATTGACCTGTAAGATATTACATATGATAGTACAAGTCCTATAATACATATAATCAAGTCCTACTTGAATTAAAGTATAAAATGACTTATATTCAAAAAAATACTTTGTTGAAAAATCAAATCACCATGATTTATGAATGACAACTTCATCTCAATAAAAACACATCCAAAGTGTGTCTCAACCTGCTCAAAACGCACAGACAAGTTGATGTGTTTCAGAACACAGTGTAGTACACCAGCGAGGTACATATACAGGATGAACACAATGTAACATATTTTTAACAGTGCTAAACGTTGTCAAGTAAACATGATCATCTGTGAAGTTCAACTGTATTCAAAGATGTGTCTTTTGAAAAGTCAGTATTCAAAAGCTTCTCCCAGCCAACATTTGGGTTTCACATTGGTGAAACCTGGACTAGGTGGGTTTCAGGTGGGCATTGGATGGGTTTTTACAAGTTGGGCTTCCCAAATGGGCCCCATTACTATAGCCCATCTTAATCTCATATGGGTCCCAGCTAGGACCCAATGTGCAGTTGACAACCAAGATGGGTCCCATGTTTTAATTCCAATATTGACTCGGTCGGCATCTAAATGTGGGGCCTACAAGGAATTTTTTTGTCATTTTGTGGACAAAATGTTCTGGTTCCCAGTTGGGCTATGCATGCAGGCCCGGTATGGACATGTAAGCTCTGATGGGTTCAAATGGACTGTTCTGTAACTGTTAGATCCACAGTCTCTTACACTTAACTCTATGGGGTAAATGGTAAATTGTAGCATTTGCACTCAGGTTTCTCCAATCACTTGGAGGAAATTCCAACAAATATCAAAGGAATTTCCAACTTATTCAAATCGACGGTCGAAGGAAAGAAGGGAAACTAGGCATCGGTGTCCGAAATCGACCGAAACAGGCCAATGACAGGTGCCCCCACGCTAAGTTTTCAGAGTTTGAGTTTTCATTTGTCACAAACATTGCAAACATACTTCATGTTGCTTAAGTGCTTTTTCAATGTTTAAGCACCAACTTGAGGGTTTTAGCTTGGCCCTTCATTATTGGCCCCCCAGTAAACCAGTCAGAGGTTGAAACTTTCAGCCATGTCCTGCAGAAAACAGCCCCAACCCTAACCATTCTCTACTTGCAAGCTGCTGTTGCATAAAAGGAACGTGTTCCAAACTTTTTCCCCTCCTGAGAGCTTCCAGATGTGAGAAAGAAGTGTGCTCTTCAGAGAAAACATGGAGCAGCTGGAGAAAAGGCGTGTGTTGTGGAGCCCAAATCCCCGCCCTGTCCAGTTTACAGTCCCAGAGCATCAAATTACAGGAGATATTTTCCCCCACAGCTCACTGACACGGTAGGTGGGTTGAACTGGGGTTTTTTTTTTTTCGCTCTGAATGGGAGGATTCAGGACTTCAGCCAAGATGTGACAGCAGTGGAAACTGAACGAGTAAAGTAACAATTACTGAAGGAAGAAAGGAGAGCAGAGAAGCTACAATGGCGGCAGAGGTGAGATATTAACTTTACTCTCCTGGACTTTACTAGTCTTCAGGTTGAGGAAGGTTCCTCGTTCTTCTGTTAAAAGAGCAGAGAGAGGTGTTCAGGGTCGGTCTGTACAGTCAGCAGCCAGAACCAAAGTCTAAACTCCATTTTGAGTAAAATACCTCAGCTTTGTTCCAGGACCTGCTCGAGGTGATCTGCCTTACTTCTCAGCGAGGCTGGCAGCTTGGTTTCTTCTCCAACTTTCAGTTTTATCCACTGGAAGCGTAATCCAACCACCTCAACCAGTTTCGTGGCATTTTTAGAACGACTGGCTGAAATCAGGGCTGTTGTTCTCTCTTTCTGAAATCAGGTGTGTTTTCCTCTGTTTCTGAAATCAAGGCTGTTGTTCTCTGTTTCTGAAATCAGGTGTGTTTTCCTCTTTTTCTGAAATCAGGCTTTTTTTTCCCTCTGTTTCTGACTTTGAGGAGAAATCAGGGCTGTTTTTCTGTCTTTCTGAAATCAGGGCTGTCGTTCTCTCTTTCTGAAATCAGGGCTGTTGTTCTCTCTTTCTGACTTTGAGGAGTGTCAGTGCATCTAAATGCAGGCCTTTAAGCTGCTCTGCCAAACTAGTTTCCTGCAGTCCAGCAGTTCTGTTAATTCAGACCATATGGCTCCTCAATGGGCTTCTCCATGCAAACTGTGGAGAAATAGAAAGCACGGGGAATCAATCAGACCATTCCTTCACACACAGGCCAGAAACACAGGGCGTTTTCGTTGGATGAGCTGGATTTACGCTTCAGGAGTGGGAAACAGAGATAGGGTGGGAGCGGCCGGATAAAAATGAGCTTAGTTGACCATTTTGTCAAGGCAGTGTTGTGTCTGCAGCCACAGCCCTGAGCTCTGCTCCCTCAGACAGCTTCAACTGATGTCAGAAATGAGTCCATCTAAAGTAAATCTGAAAACAAAACTTAAATGGAAAATGACGATGATGAGATTAATGCAGCTACTTAACCATAAAACAAAATATATATACATTAAACATATGCATTATTAACCAGGTCTGGGCCACCCAAGCATTGCATAAGATTTATTTGAGTTCTCTCTTATTTGAGGGGGATTATGGAGGTCAAGATGAGTTCTGGAAGACCAAAAGAGAACTGTTTGTATGCTGGAAAATTTTTTTTAGTCAGGTGGTGGTGCACCGTTTGGCTGTGCAGCACTGCATGCACAAACCTTAATCTTAATGAAAGAGTCATATACCATATAAATCGTCATATATATAGTCATATATAGTCATGACCAAAAGCTTAAATTTGAGCTTGCCACAAACAAGTGTTTGAAAATTGCATTGTCAGTATTGCACAAGACAAAAATAGAATAGAAATATAGGCTTGTACAACTAGATATATCGTTTTTATGGAAGTTAAAGAAAATTGTATATCACATCTGATCATTTCTAAATGCACATACATCAGTTTTTTTAAAAAACAAACAAATGAACGTATGTATGTATAACACTGCAGTTGTTGCAAATCGTTCATCAAAACATTCACCTATAAAGCTATAAACCTATAAAGAAGTACTTTTAATCGAGACAGTGAAAAGCATTGGGTCTAAAATCGATTCATCACCAACACACTGGTGTTTTCTGGTTTTAATGCATTAAATTTGATTTGAAAGCATCCTACACCCAGAAAAATGGTGTCTTCTTAAGTTATATATACAACTATGACAATTCAAAGAACTATATGAGTGCATAAAAGGTCAATTACATGTTTTTAACTGGTTCCATAAACAGTGTTTCTTAACCCTTGCACTGGAGGTGCTTTTGCCACACGTTTATCTTTCACACAGCCAACTCAGTTCTGAAAGGCTTTGTTAATGAGCTGATTAGTTCAATCAGGTGTGGTGGGAGCAGGGAAAGATGTAAAACAGAGAAGTGGGTGTGCCCAGAAGCAGGGTTTAGGAACACTGCTATATGGCACCTCAATGGGTCCACTATTGTTACAAACAATTTTTGCTACAAAATCCTTTGTTTCAATAAAAGCAGAACGAAAACAAACAAAGAAAACCTGATCTAAGCAAATGGTCATTAATGATGTGTAAATTAAAGACCACATTACCAACCAGAGCTGATATGGTAAAGTTGTGTGGAGTAAAGTGAGCAGTGAAGTTAGGTGCGCCAGTAGGTAAATATTGCACAGTGGGCGGGGATGGCAAGGCTCGACTTGCAGGTATTACAGGTACTGTTGCGTATTGATTTGCCAGCTTCAAATGTCAGTGGCTTCAAGCCCTCACTGAGTCTGTGGGGAAAAGCAAGCATGTTTGGCCATTTTGAAGCCTGTCATATGCTTTTGGTCCAATCTGAGGAATGAACTCGAGACAGAAATGTTTTTGATTGTCTCAGTTTTATAGCTTCCTGTTAATTATATGGTGCCATGGCTTAGCTATAATGTTTCATATGTTTGATGATGATGATGATGATCTCTCTCTTTCTCTCTCTCGCTCTCTCTCTCTCTCTCTCTCTCTCTCTCTCTCTTTCTCTCTCTCCCTGTCAGTTCTCAGACTTGGAGAAGGCCATTAACACCCTGGTCACAAACTTCCACTCGGCTTCAGCCGACAAAGGCCCCTCGCTTAAGGCAGATGAATTCAAGAACCTCCTTTCCTCCCAGTTGCCCAACCTTGTCAAGGTAAACTTGCCCAGATACTCTCTGCTGCTCAGTCACAGGGTGTGGTCACAGATCCCTGTTGGGAAACTCTAAACCGCCTTTTATGGGACCAGCATTTGTGTTGAACCCAGCTGTGGTTAGAGCAATACTGGAATTTAGGATTATTGAGGCATGTGTCACCAGGAAAAGCAGGGTATGGCTCTAATCAGGACAGGGGAGGGGTTTGTCTGTTGCTGAATTATGATCATGTTCTTTACTTACGGCCCATATCCTGCCTTTTGTCTTGTATCTTATTTAATTTTCTTTTCATTTTCATGATTCACTTTTCTTCCCAACTATCTTTACCTTAAAATCAAGCAGTTTGTAACTGTACATTTAAGACTTATATATGTAAATGTTTTCTGATCTGACTCACTGACCTGTAGGATGATGTATAAAGAAAAACCTGAAACTTTACTTATAACTTAGTGAGAATGAATAGGACTAAATAACTGTAGGCTTAACAGATGTACATTAGTTTAAACGCTTTAAACAGTTAAAAAGTGCAATAATAATGTGCAATACCCCCTCCTATATGACTCTTTTTTCATGTACTATTTATCTATATTGTATATTGTAATATAGTCTCTATTATATATATTCTTTATATTTCTATAGTGTTAGGAACCTTAATTTCCCTGAGGGAACCCTCCCAAGGGATCAGTAAAGTTCTATCTAATGTAATCTAATCATGCCAATATACTTTAATACACTAGTTTTTATGACATAAAATGTTATGTTGTTCAGTAGTTAAAAGAAAATTCATTCAGTTAAACAGTCAGGGTGACACAGCCCTTTACTGTGTGAAAATGATCTTGCAGGTCGTGTTGTGGCAGGCTGAATGCTTAAGGCAGAATTTGTAGAAGGGAAAGAAAACGGTGACAGCACAAGTATGCTATTGTACATCTGTTTAAAGATGACACTCTGATGGAAATTAATACATGAGTGTACCCAGAAACTAACGTACATGAGATCATACTTACAGTTCTGTACGTCTATAGAACAGTAAAGAACTGTAGCAGTACTACATAGAACCATATAGAAAAGGGTTCCCATCCAAATGGTTGTCATAGTTTTGTATAGAATTATTGTCTGTGATGAACTCTTTCTTAAACGACCAGTTTCCTGTTTTTAAGTACTGCAGATTTTGGTGTAGGTGTGGCATTGAAAGAGTTATTTTTTTGTCACAGCTGCTGTTGGTCAAAATTTCCCTAACAGGGCCGCATGGTGGCGACAAACCTTAACTGAAAACATCTGTACCTGCTAGTTTGCAAATTCAGAGTCAGGCCATGCTAGCTTCTGCTGGGAATGAGGGGATTTACATACAGTAGTGATAAGTGATACTCTTTTCAACTGAATGAAGACCAGGAGTTAGAGAAGTGTAGCTCTACAGCGGAAGAACTATATGGCATTACAAGCACCCCTAACTCCTAACACCACAATGTCAATGTTTTTCAGAGGTAAATTTGGCAAATTGTGGAAGTGAGCTTTAGATGCTTTAATGTTATATGTTGATTAAGGTGTCATGATGCATCAGTAAATGGCCTGTATGGATAGTGAAGTGAGCTTGCTGGTTCAATCCCCAGGACTGGCACCCATGGCTGAGGTGTCACTTATGCAAGTGTGTATTCGCTACCATGCATAGGTGAATGTGGAGGAATTCTGTTGTATGTGCTTCTGTTGTATGTTATTTCAGTGGAAGTCATTTTTGAAATCTTCTGTTGAACCTTACACTTAGCATTTTCAGATGATGTGAAACAAAGTGTTAAAACTCTGGACAGAAAAGTTCAATTTTTGTAGTACCAATTTATTGAATATAATAATCATGTGCTTCTCCGTGTGTCTGTTAGAATGCAGGGTCAGATGCCGGTTTCGGGGAGGTGCTAAAGCAGATGGGGGTGAAGGACGGTGAGGGAATAACCTTCAAGCATTTCTGGAGCCTGATCCAAAACCTGGCTAGTGGCCAGTATGGCCTGCTCAGCCATGAGAAGGTCTCCAAATGCAGCTGCATTCTACTGTGATCACCAGGCATCACCTGCAGACAACTTCAAAATGGAGTGAAGCTGCTGGCATCAAGATTTGATCTCTCCATTGCTCTCTATTTAACCAGTCACACTTATTTTCAAAACACTAACCGTCCACCGACTACCCATCTTTTCTTTTACAGAATATATTAGTGCTTAATATTTACCACAAAGCCTCTGCCCTCTGTCACAATGCAATGTTGTGTAGACGTGACCTGCCTTAGAATCACAACCAATGTAGAACATGTTTAAAGTGGTCATCTCAATCTGAAACTGTACCATAAATTGTTGTGAACTGGAATATTGTAAAAGATTTGTCTGGAATGTTTCTTCCTAAATCTGTCAATGGCATCAACAAAGAGGCTGCTTGACCAAGAGAGATAATTGTGGTCAAAATGTTTTTATTATTATTATTTTTTTTTTACATATAACATCAATAGTATTGTGCCATACCATGTTTAGTATGTTTGTGAGTAATAACACAAGTATGTCACTTCTTGGCTTTCTGTTTAAAGTATATCCATGCCATTTAAATTTAAAGAAAATGACACTTCCTCAGAAGTATTGTCTTGCAGTTATTTTTTTCCATATTTATATTTTGTAATTCTTTTTTGGCCACACATTCATTATTATTCTGCTATGTTTCATGTAATTAAAGGCAAAACCCAGATTTTGTTTGTGCTATCTTCAATGTAATCATATTTACACTGAAGTACTTGTTTTTTGAACACCATGGTTAGTTGTTCTCCAGCTAAAGAATGCTTTGTGATTTTGTCTAACAAATCATTTGCAAACAGATAGTGATGCTCAGAAAACATAAAATAACTTTATTAGGCACAGAGTTACAGTTTTTTCCACAATATGTCTTTTTATGAATGTTTAATATAAAGGTCTGAAGGTCTTTATAAAAACTGTTCATCATAACGTTCTACTCTGTCACTGCAGGCAATTTGCATTTTGCACTTTAGGTGTTAGGCAGCTTTCCTTATTTGCATGATCTTAAACGACATTTGCAGAACCACAAGACCACAACAATTTCCTTTTAAGTATATGAAGTGCTACTGCTATCAACCACAATCACGTACCCCGACCCTCAAGCAAATGAGAGAAAAGTGTTCAAATGAAAGATAATTGTGAAGCCAAACAAACTTGCAGTCAAAAAGCATTGCTCAAATATTTTCTAATGTAATGATCATGGATAAAGACCAAAAAGGGCCTGTATTTTGTATCTTCTTCATAGCCATCTCACACTAAGCTGTCTGCACATAAGCCATCAGTGGAAGGAATACTAGGACCACCACTGACCAAATGACGTTGGTGTTTTGGAATAGCAGTGACACTGTGTGAATGTAGGGGTTAATGTATAAAAAAACGCATTGCATTATGGGTGGTGTAGTCTTGTGGTCGCCAGGCGCTGCAGCCATAGAGCATCAACTTTTGTGGCTCTTCTGTCCTCATTTTATTTCGTTTCTGTTAGCACGACCACTCCTGTGTTGTGTTTGAGCCAAGCTGTTCAGAATAAAAGCCCACATTTTGAGGTAAAAAAAAGTTGGAAATTAATTTTATTGTGGGTATTTTACCCCAGAACGGGTGGAGACCGCTCTGGCCCAGGAGCTACAGGACAAGAAAAACAGGTGAACAAGGTAACACCTGACATGGCAGTGTTTGGGGTGCTTCTATGAGTGTGAGTATTTCTATGAGTATTTTTTTTACACATGCCAGTGTCACTGCTAGACTAAGAGTGGGCCTAGAGGCCTAGACAAGACCAACGTCTGTGAAGTAAACATGTTTTATTATCTTTTTAATTTAATGGAAATAAGTTGTTGTTATTTAATATGATTGAATTATGTGAGTTTGCAGATTTACATATAACAATTATATAACATATATATAACAATTGTCTTTACTCAAGAATCCCTGTAGAACTCACTAGATAAATGTACATACTCCTTTCTTGTCTGTGTTCCCTTTTTGTGTGTGTAGAGATTTCTAGCTATATAATTAATTTGCCATTTGCATTTGAAGAAGCGCTGTTGCCTCACAGCAAGAAGGACCTGGGTTCAATACCCGGGTGGGGTGACCTGGGAAGTTTCTGTGTGGAGTTCGCATGGGTTTCCTCCAGGTATAATATACAATTACAGACTATTTAACCAGGTAAACAACAATTTCAGGCATAGATAGAACCACTGCCCTTGCTAAAGAACCTTTATATTCAGATCTCAAATGTGCAAGGTGGACTATGATTTGGTTTAAATTAAAAGTATCTGAGCAATTCTTTTTGACAGCTGGTAAAGATGACAAAAAAGATAAAGCTCTTTTGAGATCATTCATAAGGGTCATAAACAGATGGCTCAGAACATCCTCTAGACAGTTTCTTTCCCTCAATTGTCCCACGAAAATATTCCAGATATGATGCGAATGCATACTTATTCATCACCTTGACTTTACCAAAGATGTCCAGCTCTGTTTCTTGATCATGATCCACACCCACCATTATCTTCTTTGATCTGCTATACAGGAAATTCTCTTTGGAAATCACCTCATCTAGCCAGTAAACCCTCTCACGCTTGGTCTGCTTCTCTTTAGCATCTATTGTACACCCATAGAAACCTCGTTGGCCATGGAAAGGCCAGGGATCTTCATGCATCATGGGATAGTCATTTCCAACAAAAGCAGAGCAAATGGAATCATTCTTGCCTTGAGAATTGCTGACCTCACAAGCAATGACACTCATGAGGAAGAGTGAGAAGGTGCGGAAGTTCCGTATCGATGCAGAAAACACAGCCTCCATGAAAAAGTGACCCCACCGACCACAGTTATGGTCACACTGCTTTGCATGGAACGTCTGTCGGCAGAACTCATTGAATTTGGATGCCTCCAGGTGTTGCCTCAGCTCAGCTATAGTGTAGTGATCTTTTTGGTCCCTAAAAGTATCTAGGAACATTACAATATCTTGCTGATTATTCAAATTCATATATTTACCTACAAGAGAAGTATGGAAAGTTCTTTTCTCTACTTTGAAGGCAAAATTATTGAGGACGTAGTATGTGTCAGAGTTTTCATCCTGTCTTGCATGGTACCTGATTTCAAGAACAAGGTCCAGAATACTGGTAATGTGCTTAATTGAGGCACCTGCTTTTGGCTGTTGACCTTCTAGCCACACGGGTGACAGGTCACTGGTTGGGATGAAATCTAGTGCTCGTCTTTTTTCAGGTTCCTCGAAAAACAGGCTCCACGTTAGACCCTCAAGACAGTCAATATATGTGTACTTTTTGCGCAAGTCAGCAGGGACAAACATCTGAGGATGCGTTGGCCATTCCATGGTTTGTATGTAGAGTGGACGTCCTTCGTAATTGGGAACAATCTTGCCTCTATTTGCAATCTGTACTCTAGTCTGAATTGAGCCCCTCTCATCTAACCAGGCAATCACTTTCTTACTGCCATCTTTGTGCCGCCAGACATTTCCATCCATTGTTAGTTTGTCTCCAGCAGGACTTACAGAGACTGCGGATCTCAGTAAGTGAACCTCGGTCTTCACATTAAGACCTTTCAGCTTGCTCAGAAGTTCCTTGACAAAATGAAGATCACTACCAAGATAACACCCCACCAAGGTGAGAGTCTGCATATGTCCCCCCATAATCTTCATAGCACCAACTACCTTAGAAATTTCCTCAGCACCATAAGTGCCAAGTCTGGAAGCCCCATCATCTCCTTTGCTGCCATGACCAACTAGGACCACTCGACTGTTCTTAGTTAGATGGACCCTAACACCCCTAATCACACGCAGTGTCCCATGGTGATAGCTTAGCAATGTTGACTCAGAAGGATGCTTCTCAAAAAGGAAAGAGGCAGACTCTACAACAACTGGATCATCCTCTAGGATAACAATATTCTGATGATCATACTTGGATGGCTTGGGACTAAATGTAATGTTTACTGCCAAAACTGAAGGCCGGACAAAGTTTAGCTTGTTTGATATATCAGTTTGATATTTTCTGATTGAAAGCATCCCAGAAAAATCTTGATAGTGTGGAACACGAGGCTCATTTCTAGCTGAAGAGAATGTTTGCAGGAAAATGGCTTCTTCTGGCCTTTGGATACAAAACAGAACAGGGTACTATTTATTAAAAAAATCTAACTATATATACACACACACTGGTTAACATATAGACTTTAAATGATGAGCAC
Source organism: Acestrorhynchus altus (assembly GCA_034509495.1). Taxonomy (NCBI): domain Eukaryota; kingdom Metazoa; phylum Chordata; class Actinopteri; order Characiformes; family Acestrorhynchidae; genus Acestrorhynchus; species Acestrorhynchus altus. Next base: position 17,700,114 of record CM067505.1, read on the forward strand.
AGTTATGCTAGAGTCTTTAAACCCACGCCCTGGTCTTCATTAAGGTGGTGGCATCAGTGTGGCTTAGTGGTATCATTTTAAACTATAAATAAATTGTGCTCTGAAATGTCCACAGCTACAGTAGTGTGAAAAATGTTTTCCTGATTTCATGTTTTGCACGTTTCTCACACGTGTTTCAGAACATCAAACCAATTTAAATATTAGTCAAAGACAACACAAGTAAACACAAAATGCAATTTTTAAATCAAGGAGTTTATTAAGGGAGAAAAAGAAATCCAAACCTACATGGTCCTGTGTGAAAAAGTGATTGCCCCCTAAACCTAATAACTGGTTGGGCTACCCTTAGTGTTTGCGATAATTTGAAATGGGTCTTTTACAGTGTTGTGAAGGAATTTTGGCCTACTCATCTTTGCAGAATTGTTGAAATTCAGTTACATTTGAGGGTTTTAGAGCATGAACAGCCTTTTTAAGGTCGTACCACAGCATCTCAAATAGATTCAGGTCAGAACTTTGACTAAGCTACTCCAAAGTCTTCATTTTTTTTTCTTCAGTCATTCAGAGGTGGACTTGCTGGTGGGTTTTGGATAATTGTACTGCTGCAGAATCCAAGTTTGTTTCAGCTTGAGGTCAAAGAACATATGATCGGACATTCTCCTTCAGGATCTTTTGGTAGACAGCAGAATTCCACCATTTATCACAGCAAGTCTTCCATGTCCTGATGCAGCAAAACAGCCCCAGACCATCACACTACCACCACCACCATATTTTACTGTTGGTGTAAATGTTCTTTTTCTGAAATGCAGTGTTACTTTTAACACCAGATGTAATGGGACACACGCCTTCCAAAATGTCCAGCTTTTGTCTCACCGGTCCACAGAATGTTTTCCCAAAAGTCTTGGGGATCATCAAGATGTGTTCTGCAAAAATTGAGAGGAGCTTTAATGTTCTTTTTGCTCAGCAGTGTTTTTCTTCTTGGAACTCTGCCATGCAGGCCATTTTTGCCCAGTCTTTTTCTGATGGTGGAGGCATGAAAACTGACCTTAACTGAGCCAAGTGAGGGCTGCAGTTCTTGGGATGTTGTTGTGGGGTCTTTTGTGACATCTTTTGGGTAATTTTGGGTGGCCAGCCACTCCTGGGAAAGTTCAGCACTGTTCCGTGTCTTCACCATTTGTGGATAATGGCCCTCACTTTGATTCACTAGATTCCCAAAGCTTTGGAAATGGCTTAATAACCCTTTCCAGACTGACAGATCTCAATTACTTTCGTTCTCAGTTGTTCCTGAATTTGTTTGGATTTTGACACTATGTGTACCTTTTAAGGATATTTTGGTGGACTTCACATTGTCAGGCAGGATCTATTTAAGTGATGTCTTGATTGAGAACAGGTGTGGCAATAATCAGGCCAGCGTGTGGCTAGAGACAATATACTCAGGTGTGATAAACCATAGTTACAGTATGTTTTAACAAGGGGGGCAATCACTTTTTCACACAGGGCCTTGATTTGGATTTTTTTTCCCACTTAATAATAAACACCTTCATTAAAAATTGAATTTTGTGTTTACTTGTGTTGTCTTTGACTAATATTTAAATTGGTTTGATGTTCCGAAACACTCAGGGGGGCAAACACTTTCACACCACTGTACATGGTGATGTTTTCTTAGTCTTTTGTCACAGTAAGCCATACCACACCATAGAGACCAGAGAATGCACCAGAGACATCTGTGAATTGCTTTGAGTAGCCAGTTGATTTGAGTAAAATGGGAATTGTTTCCGGAATTCCTTGGAATTTCCTCCAATCAGTTGTTAATGGGAGAGAGAGGAACTGAACCACAAAAAAACCCCCGAAGTGGGTGATATTTGGACTGGCCAATGATAGGGGACCTGATGTGATGTTAGCCTTGTACCTCCAGCAATAAACTGAAGATGCACCAAACTTGTCTTGGCTGACTGACTACATCTGGATGAAGGATGAATTATGCATATAAAACAATAAACAAGTGGTTCATATGTTGTATTTTGACAAGGAGTAAGAATGATAAGGAAAATGTCTTACCGTGTAGCTCTGTTTCCAGCAGCATTACAGCAGGATTGCTGGACTATACCTATGAGAACATGCTCAATGAATAATGATTACAGCCAACAAGATTATGAATGAAGACTGTGTTTTATCAATTTAAACTTTTATGGTACAAAAACAGTATTCAATGTGAATGCAGAAAAATATCTGACTGCTGTCAAAATACACAGCTGACACTGCTGTTGAAACAACAATATGACCAACAGTACATTCTGAATCTTTTCAACTATATAACAAACCTATCCCATATCAGGCATTTCCTTCTAACCTCTAGTACTGCATGTGTTTGAGCTGTACTCCATATAGATGGTCTATGTTGGAAGGATATTGATTGCACATAGGATCCAGTTATATTCTGTTTGACAATAAAATCCTTGATTGTACGTTTAACAGTTAAAGCATACATCTCCTTCAGAATTAACACTTTAAATTGATGCACCTTTCAGCTTCTCTGATGCTGCAAAATGTATATAACAAAAGCCTTTAAAACATAAGATGGTTACATTACCTTCATAAACAGGTTGTAGGACCAAGACAAAAAAGATCTGGAGAGTAAAAATAGAAAATAACTGCAGGGCTGTCATTATGAGGTCTTTTAAAGTGACTGAGCTGTCATATGCAGTCCTTCACAGTCTCACATATAGGCAAATTTCCTGCTTCCAGTTTGCCATTATCTCAAACACTGGTGTGTGAGTTTGACTGGCTTTATAGTCATAAGTTGGTATCTACATGAGCGGTAGAGAAGATAAGAGTTCTGCAGCGTGGAACATACATATTACTGGAAGGACCGATATGTTGTTCTCCTGTTCATTTATACTTCCAAGTAAACATGAATTTATTAACACAATGCTTAATGCCAGGTGTCAGCTAGAATGGATAAAGCCCCCAGCATTGCGCTGTGGAGCCGTGGATCTGTGTTCTCTGAAGTGCTGCTTCACTCACAACCTTTGGAATGAGCTGGAGAGTTGGGATAACGTGAGGTGGTGATTATCCAACATCCTGACCTGACTTATTTTGTTGCTGCTGAATGCAATCAAATCCTCTGAGCAATGCTCCAAAATCGAGTAGAAAACTCTCATTGTACAGGAGAGACAGTTACTACCTTTAAAAAAAAAACAAATACTGAGCAGCCATCCCAATACGTTGCTTCATATATTGAATAGCATTCCTTTAATTAACAGCCTTAACAGTTTAAAAAGAACATAACAGGTTACAATGGATGTGCCCAACTCGCTGAACCTTGAATGGTGAATGTACAGTGAATCCGGAAATCACTTTTGCACATTTTGTTATGTCACAACCTTATTCCTAATTATATACAATATTCCACAATGGCAAAAAGAGAAATATTTGAGAAAAAATATATTAAAAATATTTAAAAAAAACCAAAATATAACATATACGTAAGTATTCACAGCCTTTGTTCTAGAGCAGGTTATCATCTAGGATGTCTCTGTATAGTACATTGCTGCAGTCATCTTTCTCTCAACCCTGACTTGTTTCCCAGTTCCTGCTGCAGAAAAACATACCCATAGCATGATGATGCCACCACACTTCACTGTAGGACAGGAGGGACCTAGGCCATGAGGGGGCAGTCAGAGGGTGCAGCAGACTGGTGAGCCTGGTTCTGGAGTCCTTACACCTAGAGTAAACTTCATATTAATTGATGTGTGTGCAAACGTTGGCCTCCATACAAGGCCACCAGAAGTGCCATTGCAGAAGGTCTAGTATGCGTGTGACCCTGAGATGTACCACTTTGGGGAAAGCATGACTGCAGTGGAGAACACAATTCCTAAGGCGCCTGGGTACATATAACCAGTCTGGGGGACCACCATCTGGGCTTGGTTCTGTGTGCAGGGCCTGTCTTACCGCAGCCTCAATGGAGGGGTGTGATGATACAGGCATCTGGGAACTATGGTTGTAGGTGTCTCAGTAAAAGGCATGGGCTCCCACTAGTGAGAGAGGACATCTGGTTTGGCCTCCACACCAACCTCTAAAGCATCCACCTCACCAAGTGAACCTTCCTGACATTTTCTTTGTCAGTGTAGTCAATAGGGTGGCCACAGAGCTGAAGTTATGGACAAACTGCCAGAAGAATTTGGCAAAGCCCAAGAAGTATTAAACTAATCGCACAGAGGTGGGATGTGTCCAACTCTCTATGGGGTCCATGCACAGACTTTTGTGGGAGATAAAAAATCCCAAAAAGTAGATGGTCTGTGCATAGAACTTCTCCAGCTTCATGAATATGTGGTTCTCCAGGAGCAGCTGGAGAACCTGCCAGACATAGGTGATGTTTGTCTACTGTTATGCTGTAAATCAGGGTATCGTCCAGGTAGACAAACATACCTATCCAGAGCCTAAAGACCTCACTGATGTACCACTGGACAATAGCAAGGGCATTCATCAAACTGAATGGTATGACAAGATACTCAGTTAGGGTGATGAATGCCATCTTCCACTCTTCACCCTCCCTGACCCTGTTAAAAACCTCCTGGAATTTCAATAGTCCTTGGGATTTTCTGGAAACCAGACACAGGTGGAACAACAAGATGGTCCCCACTGGGTGAGACAGTCCACATGGGGATTGTGGCACTGGAGCCAGGGGAACCCAAGTACCAAATGCAAGTCGGGGGTGCTGAATATAAAATACGTGATCAGCTTTGTGTAAGACCCAGTTTGCAGGTTGACAGGGTGGGTTTGATGGGACACCACCCCTAGTTCTAGTGAGTGACCATCAATGGTTGCAATGAGAAGTGATTCCCTCAACAGGAATCAATGGCAGGGCCAGCCTCCTGGCCAAACCAGTATCCAAGAGGTTCCCTACCACTCAAAACTCAAGGAAGGCAGAGAAACATACCTCAAATGCCCCCCATGAGAGGGAGACTGGATAGACTTCCTGGATCTGAGGGAGAAGAAGCAAGTCAGTCAAATGGGTTGACCTAGGGAAAGAACAGACTGCCCTGGGTTAAATGGTGGAAAAAACAAAAAATGTGACCTTGAAAACATATATACCATTCCTGACAGAGAAAGATGTGGAAACAGAAAGAGGGGGAAACTTGAGAGAGAACTTGAAAAAGATGCCAGGGAGGGCAAAACCTCTGAGTTGGCACAAAAAGAGAAAGGTTGAAGAGAAGTGCCAACACTTTCAGCCTTCTACTTGAGATTTACCAGCTCAGAATGCTAGGTTCAAGGGGGCAATATAGCCCTGTCACCAGCTGAAGTCTCAGCCCTACATAGTGCTACGCCTCACCCTAACCATTGGAGGATGCCTTGCCCTGCTGCCAACCCTTATTTTATGGTTATGAGCAGTGCCTGATTTCCTCCAGACATGATGCTTGGCATTCAGTCCAAAAACGTTTAAATCATTTCTCATGGTCTGAGAGTTCTTTTGGCAAACTCCAGAAATGTGCCTTTTACTGAGAAGTGGATTCTGTCTGACCACTCTACCATACAGGCCTGATTTGTGGAGTACTGCAGAAATGGATAGGATAGGATAGGATAGGATAGGATAGAACTTTATTGATCCCTTGGGATGGTTCCCTCAGGGAAATTAAGGTTCCAGTAGCAGCATCAGTATAGTACAAAAAGACAAGAAAGTGTTCATTTACTTGGGAAGGTCTCTCACTGAACAGGCTCCTCTGGTGTATGATGACAGTGTGTAGAGGGTGACTGGCATTGTCCATAATGTCCAGTAGTTTTTCCAGAGTACTCTTCTTTGCCACTGACACAAGAGAGTCCAGCTTTGTGCCAACCACAGAGCCGGCCCACCTGATAAATTTGTCCAGCCTGTATGTGTCCTTCTTGGATATGCTGCCCCCCCAGCACACCACAGTTTAGAACAGGAAACTGGTGACCACAGACTGATAAAACATCCACAGGAGTTTCCTGCAGATGTTGAAGGACCGTTGCCTCCTTAGAAAGTACAGCCTATACAGTCCCTTTCTGCACAGGTGGTCGATGTTACATGACCAGTCCAACTTGCTGTCCAGCCACAGCCCAAGGTACTTATAAGAGTCCACAGCCTCCACCTCATCTCCCTCAATACACAGGTTGTGACTTTGTTCTGGACCTCCCAAAGTCAATGACCAGCTCCTTGGTCTTTGAGGTGTTGAGCTGCAGATGATTCTTGTGTTACCAGGCTGCGATGTCCCTCACCAGGTTCCGATATTCCTCCTCTCTATCATCCCTGATAAACCCAACTATGGCTGTATCATCAGCAAACATCTGAATGTGACACAGCTCTGAGTTGTAGCAGAAGTCTTGGGCATGTTGCACCTGGGGGTCTGAGGAGATAGAGGAAGAGCCGCTACAATGTCTTCATCAGATGGGAAGTGAGTGCCACCGAATGACCGGAAGACATTCAGCTCACTTGGCCGGTTGTTTTTGGAACTGGAACAATGCACAATGTGTTCCAGAGGGTAGGCACTCTCCCTGTTACTGTTGTCACGTTAAAGTTAACAGGAAATGCTTATTTTCGTCACTTCAATTTTGATGCTTTGTACATGCGTTTTGTTTCGTATTGTTTGCTATCATGTATGCTAACATGGTGTTTTGTGTTTAATACTATGTATTATCAGTTTTCACGGTTTCATATGAAGACACTTCAGTAAACCCGTATAAAGAAAACCACTTGTGTCTGATCATGCTTTGTGAGGGAGTCACACTCCCCACCTGCAGGCTGAGGTTGAAGAGACACTGGAGTGGCTCACCCAGTTCTGCAGTGCAGGTCTTCAGCAGTTGGGGACATACTTTGTCAGGGCCTGCTGCTTTCCTGGGGTGAAGCCTCTTCAGTTGACCTCTGACCTGGTCCACAGTGAAGAATGAGGTTTGTGTTGTGGTGGATGGGGGAGGAGGAGGCTGTTGTGGTAGCTGGTCTTGATGTTGTGGTCTGCGATGGTTTTCACACTTCCCAGACCTCCATCATGTTGTTTTCCTGTTCTCAGCTTCCTTTCCACCTTCATCCTGTAGCTGTCTTTGGCTTCCCTCAGACAGCGTTTCACCTCCGGCTGTGCTGCTCTCATTGCCTCCCTGTCCCTGCTCCTGATGGCGACCTTCTTCCTGTTGAGGACCGCTTTGACTATCTGTGTTACCCATGGCTTGTTGAGGTAACACCGTACAGTCTTGGTGGGGGATACCATTTCTGCTCAGACAGTGTGTCATCCCCTCTATGTCCTCATAGTGTGGGCTAAGCAGCACATCTCACTCCGTGGTGTCATAAAAGTCCCTGAGAGCTTCTTCCATTTCTGGAGACCACCTCCTGATGGATCTTTTGGTTGCAGGCTGTCTTTGGACCATGGGGGTGTATTTTGGCTGAAGGTGGACCAGATTGTGGTCTGACTTCCCCAGTGGGGGGAGGGGTGTGATGCTGTATGCCTCTTTCACATTACCATACATCAGATCGATATCTTCTGGAATGTTCTCCTCTCTCCACAGAGCAACATTGGAGCTCTGTCAGACTGACCATTTGGTTCTTGGTTACCTGAGTGAGGCCCTTCTACCCCAATCACTGAGTTTGGCTGGGCAGCCAGCTCTAGGAAGAGTCCTGGTGGTTCCAAAATTCTTCCAATGATAGATGATGGAGGCCACTGTAGAGGCAGAATGTTTTCTGTACCCTTCCCCAGATCTGTGTCTTAATACAGTGCTGTTTCAGAGGTCTACAGACAACTGATTAGACTTCATGGCTTGGTTTGTGTTTGCCATGCACTGTTTACTATGGTACCTTACATAAACAGGTGTGTGCCTTTCCAAATTATGTCCAATCAACTGACTTTATCACAGGTGTACTTTAGTCAACCTGTAGAAACATCTGAAGGAAGATTAGTGGAAACAAGATTGAGCACTTGGGCTCAATTTTCAATGTCATGGCAAAGTGAATACTTATGGAGCTTTTATATTTTTGTTTAATTTTTAATAAATTTGCTTTGTCGTCATGAATGTTGAGGGGAAATTAATGGAATCCAATCCAAGTGAAGTGCTGTCAATACTTTCTCGAAGCACTATACACACTATTTAATGTGTTAACCCTAAAGATTATCATAAATCAAAGTTTATTTGTATAGCACCTTTTACCACAAAGGAGCTGTCACAAAGCAGCTTTACATAAGCCTCAAGCCTCAATTGAGCAAGCCAGCACCCAAGAGTAGCAAGAAAAAACTCAGGCTAGGAGGAAGAAACCAAGGCTCAAGAGAGGAACCCATCTTCCTCTGGTCAACACCAGATAGCCCAAATGCATAAAAAGTTGTAGAATAATAGTGAAGTCTAGTTAGCAGTAATTGAAATCTAAATGGGTGATGAATTAGGTGAGAACGTAAGTGAGTAGAAACAATGTCAGTGTTGCTGTGATAGTGTATGCAGGTTTATGTGGCATGAGTAGGCATCTGGATAGATCTGTCAGGATAACGCATCATGAGTGGGCATGGACCAATATCAGCCAGGCAGCAGGGGCAGATCAAGATATAGGAGAGAGAGGGAGAGAATTAAGTGGTTACAGATAATCTGGTATAGCACAAAAAGAAAGTCCATAGAGGAGGTGTTAATAAAATGCCTGCATAAAGAGAAAAGCTTTCAGCCAAGATTTAAAGACAGAGAGTGTGTCTGAGTCCCGAACAGTAGCAGGAAGGTTATTCCAGAGTTGGGATGCTCATCTTGTGTTCTTCCCAATTTGAGGGACCGTCAGTAGGCCTGCATATGGTTTAGGAAGGTCTTTTAGATATTGTGGGGCTAAGCCATTAAGCGTAAGTGTAAGTTAGGAGCAATATTTTATTCTCAATTTGAAATTTAATAGGAAGCCAGTGGAGGGGTGAGAGAACAGGACTAGTGTGATCTAATTTCCGAGTTCTGGTGAGAAATCTAGCAGCAGCGTTTTGGACTAATTGGAGCTTCTGTAATGATTTTCCTGAACTACCAGCCAGAAGTGCATTGCAATAATCCAGTCTGCATGCATGCACCAGTATTTCAGCATTTTAAAGTGCTTTGCACAATTTGGCAATATTGCGTAAGTGAAAGAATCCAGGTTTTACTAGATTACTGATGTGAGTATCAAATGAAAGATTTGTGTTGAACATTACCCCTAGGTTTTTTTTTACAGTGGAGCTGGGTATAATTGACAAAGCATCTAGATTAATAGTAAAATTGCATTTATTGGGCCCTAGTATTACAATCTCTGTTTTTTTCTGAATTTATTTAAACAAAATTTTGTGTCATCCAAGTTTTAATATCTTTTACACAGTTTGTTATCCAACTGAGGCAATCATCATCATTTGATTTAGCCGATATGTAAAGCTGGGTGTCATGGGCATAGCAATGAAAGTCAATACCATGCTTTCCGATTACTTTACCCAGCAGCAGCAAGTAAAGAGAAGAGTAGTGGACCCAGGATGGACCACTATGGAACACCATATTTTACTATAGTGTAATGAGAGTGTTTATTATTAATGTTAATGCATTGAAGGCGGTCAGTCAGATAGGATATAAACCAGTTAAGGGCGGATCCTTTCATTCTTACATGGTTTTCTAGACTATCAAGCAAGTTAGAATGATGAATAGTGTCAAACACGGCCCTAAGATCCAATAGTACTAAAATAGCATTGCGATTTCTATCACGTAAGCAAATCATGGGTTACTTTTAATAAAGCTTCGTTGCTGTAATTGGGTCTGAATACAGACTGAAGCCTTATTTACATTATTATATTGGAGAAAGGTGCACAGTAATCATATAGTTGACTAGATACTAGATAAGTTATATTGTAGCTCTGTGCGGTTCAGATGCTACTGCCTGATTAAAGTGAACATTTCACACTTATTGGTACACAGAGTCATAAACCACACTTTGACACCCAACAAGAACTAAGAACGAAGTCAGAATGTGTGAAGTGGGTGGATGGTGGTTTCAGAGAACAAAACATTCTTGAATATGCTAAAAATTTCCACATTGTTCAGCATTGTCATGTCATGATTGTCATTTAAAGGCTTTTTTAATTGATTAATTAATGTGTTCTGCATAATACAAAATGAACAAATGCAAAACAATTAAGGCATTACCTGTAAACCAAATAACTATACATAAAATAGGCCATAGCATTTCACTGTATATTTGTGCATTTAGCAGAATCACTGTAAAGGAATTTCAAGCCTTTTGCCCAGTAAATTACCCTCCTCTCCATTCTCCATGAACTTTTCCCTTCTTTACTCTTTTACAGAAGTTACAGAAGTTTCAGTACAATTTGGTGAAAACTGGCTTGTGTTACCCACTATCCTATCCAATCAGCTCATAAGCATTGTTTACTTCCTCCTTCTGTTTTAAAGACATGAATGATTTTCCCCTCACTTTTCTCCTTACACATTCTGATCCAGTGCTTCTTCAGAGAGCCAGAGATACTCAAGCTTGGAAAACACAGCAGGGCTCAGTTCTTTATGAGCTTTCTTTTGCACTTCAAATTAATCAAATTTACTTGTGAGATTGCTTCTATTCATGAGCAATATGCAGTAAACAGGAAAACTTTGCAGGGAAACTTTGCAGTCCCATCATGTGACCTTAATGCAAAAACGGCAGACTATAAATGACATGGTAGTTGTTGCTTTAGATATCTTATAGGTTGAATTTTAATTAAAGAAATTAAGCGTTTTACAGTGGGCTCCTTCCAGTTAGCCTATGTAAACTATTACAAATTCAGGTTCAGGTAGTAATGATTAGTGATCATGATCATAATGTGGATAATCAAAACATGGGTGTACTGAACAGCTGACTTGCAGATCAACTACAAATAAGGTAAGTACCTCCCTCTTTCTCTAGTATTTAACATGGGTCACAGTCGGTTTAGCTCACATTTCAGATGAAGGAAAAACAGAAGTGAGTACTGATGAAACATCATTGATTACCATTTATGCTGAGGATGTCATGCAAATCACAAAGAGATTTTTTAAAGGTTTGACTATATTATTTTTTTCTTCTGTCTCAGATGATGGGTTGGATGTGCTCTCTCCTGGTCAGCTGCTGGATATGTTTCTCTCTTCTCTCTGTGCTGAATGCTGAAGAAGAGATGGAACTAGGTGGCCCACAAGACTGCAAGCATGCTGACTTTGTTCCTGGCTACAACCTTGGAGGAGAGGGCTTTGACGTTGTGAAGATGGAGCGAAAAGGTTCTTACGTGATTGATATGGAGACGTGGGATAGAGGGAATGGTAGTTGCAAAATGTTTCGGAACGCATATTTGAAGAACATAAAGCAGAAGATACCTAAAGCTGTGACATTCTGGAGAAAACTTCCAAAGTGTTCAATGAAGGTTGGCAGCATGATTTATGACTCCAGTGAAGCTCTTGTGAAGGGATCAACCTCCTCAATCACAAACAACTGGAAAACTGGACTGAGTGTGCCAATTAAGGGTTCAGGTTCTTTAGGAGGAACTCATTCCCGTGAAGCAAAATATGGAATGAGTAAGTCAAAGGAGGATAATTACAGTTTCACCAAGCATGTTGTCCTGTGCAGCTTCTACAGGTGAGTCTAAATGTATAATCATGATAAATACCTTAAGATGAACTTTTCTTGTCAAATCATAACTATTTGAATTTCTTCACAGTTACAAAATAGCATCTTCACCCCCACTGCATGAAGAGTTTCTTCAGGCTGTGAAGTCCCTTCCTCGACAATATGATCCAGTGTCTTATGAAGGCATTATTGACAAGTTTGGCACACACTATACCACAGGAGTGGATTTAGGTGGGAAGATGAATGCAGTAACAGCCATCAGAACCTGCAAGGCATCAATAAATGGCCTTACCGACACTGCAGTTAAAGATTGTTTGGATGTGGAGGCATCAGGTACATACAAAGGTGTCACTCTCTCAGCTGAGTCCCAACACTGTCGAGAGATAAAGAAGAAATTGAACACAAATGAGAAATTCACCTCAATGTTTAATGAGAGACAGACAGAGATTGTTGGAGGCAACATCAATGGCGAGGATCTCCTTTTCTCTGGTGCTTCTCATCCACATGCCCTAAAAGCATGGCTGGAATCTCTGAAGACCATCCCAGATGTAGTGACATACACTCTTAAACCCCTGCACTCAGTTCTGGAGAACAAACACCCTGCCAGGAAAGGTCTGAAGAAAGCAACAGAGAAGTATATCCTTGACAATGCTTTAAAAACTGTTTGCTCTGAGTCTTGTAAAATAGGACATCGAAGTAATCCCAGGGATTCCTGTGCCTGTTCCTGTGAAAAAAGTAATGTTATAACGGCAAAATGCTGCCCTGCTGAAAAACATCTAGCCACATTGAAGGTTTACAATCTCCGTGCCAAAGGTTTATATGGTGACAAATGGACTGAAACTGATGGCTCGGTTGAAGTCTGGTATAGGGACATAAACAGACGCACTGAGGTGATTAATAATAATAACAATCCCCGCTGGAGAGAATCATTTGAATTTGGTCCTGTCAAGCTGTCTATCACCCAGAAACTCATCTTCAAAGTATATGATGCAGACACTTACTGGAACAGTGACCTTCTTGGAAAGTGCTCTCGTGACCTGAAAAGTGGAGATCGGACTGAGGTGTGTACCTTTGAATATGGCACCTTCTTTTTCTCCTATTCCGTAAAATGTGCTAGTAATCTACAGGGTCCAAATTGTGAAAATTACAGTCGTTCTCCAATGGACTCCACACTAGCCAAAATATTTGCCTCCAGAAATGGCATTCTGGTCAAAGATATGTGGAAGCTCCAGGCAGCCCAGAATTACTCCAATAGGATTTATTATTAGCAGTGGTATAACAAGAACATGTCCAGCACTTATGTTACTATAGCTTAGCAAACAGCTTAGCTCATGTCACTTGTTTGACAAATATGTTACAATGATGCTGCTTTGACCTGATTTCTGATGCTTTCTGTATTTTTGATTCTCTTGCATGATGTAGTTTGGTTTAAATAAAGCATTCACAAATTGAGTGAATTGTCATTCTTTAAACATTCATACTAATCATACACACATACATACTTTTATTCAGGTTTTTGGCATCACATTTTACAATTACAATTACGTTCAAGTGTTCTTATGATGAAACAATTTGTCTAAAGGTCTACAGATGCAGACTACTGTAAAAGCCTTACAATGGTTAGATATAAGTTGTCAGTTCAATTACTGAATGCATTTTTATACATACCTTTTCATATATTGGAAGGCACACAAATAAGAATGCAGCATCTTTCTCTTTCTCCTCATACAGTAAAATCTACAGTACTAAATACAGTATACAAGTACATGGTAACAGTTTGTTATATGTAAGAGTTTGTATGCGCAAACTACGCTCACTATGGGTCCTGCTAGTAACAGTGCCAGAAATGATCTATTGCTAAGAGACAGAAATCGATACAATATACTTTCTAGGTCCTGGAGCTGGTATTTAAATTCCTGTGTGCTTCTGTTCTGAATCAGAAAGTGTGTATGGGAAACTCCAGGGCAGAACCATCAGACTAAAGACAGACTCTTATGGGGGTTCTGCCTTTACTGACGGTGCCATCTGGTGGTCCTGTACATGATGCCTCAGCCTTGGTGTCCTCTAGATCTCTAGAATCTACAAGGCATTGCAAAAATGCAGTTTGCTCAGCACATTTGTAAAGCTGACTTTTATAAATTATTTCTGTAATGTGTGATTCAGCCAGCTTCATTTTTTTCCAGTGAATGGGTGACAGTGACAGTGAGCTGTGACAGAAGAATTAGAATAATTTAGATTCAAAGAAGATGTGAATTCTAATAATCTGAACTCAATAGTACGAAAACAATTTGCAGATTCTGGATATGATTGAGGCTCATAAAGTATTACACACAGATGACAGGTGTGTTACTGTCATTTTAAATATCTTTTCAGCAGATATGAAAGTAATTAAACTGCTGGTCCACAAACACATTTTAGATATTTTCATGTAAAATTAATCAAAGATTCCTCCTGATATGAAGAAATAAAAGCAGGAATCACTGACCCAGTGCACGTACACTGACAGCTTTCCTTTAGCCTGTTCAGATTATCTATTACTACTGCTGAATTACTGTTTTGGAAAAAACAAACTACTCATAATTCAGGACTTCTCTGTATTTTTCAGGGTCACCTTTGTATGGGCAATGAAGTTTCACTCATCATTTTGAACTTACTGTCTCTTTCTGTGTCTGGCTGGCCAAACACACACACTGACTGGAAACTGAAGAGAAAAAATGGATTTCAAAAAACTTAAATGACTGTTCAAATCTGACATTAAACCGCATGAACATTTGGCTCAATAACACACAAAAATCTTGATGCATTAAAATCAATTGAATTGGCTCTTCTTGCTGAAGGGTGGTACCACCCATAAACACACACTCATACAAGGACAGGAGAGAGAAAGGCTCTTGACTCTTGTGTTTTCATTATTAAAGTATTGTTTTTAACAAAGTACTTTTTATGGTTTAAACATATTTTCAGCTTCTCAGAGAAATAAATAAATAACAACCACAAAAGAAACTATTTTTAATTTTTAAGGGGTGCTTGAGCATGGATCCAATTCACGCTTTTATTTTGAGAGATGATATTTGAGTGCTTATTAAAATTACCACATAAAATGACATTTGTAAAACATGTAAATTAAGAATTAGGCTTCACTATTCATATAGCAACTTGGTCTTAGATTTTTTGTTATGGAATCTTATACTTGTCAAGGTTCTCCATTACTGATATTACTTCTAAATCATTTAATGTCTTCGGTGGCAGAAATACCTGAACCAGTTATGGACTATCACTGTGTTTTCCTGTATGGTATGGAGCGGTTTGGTGCCATACCATTCATTGATGCAAGAGGTGAGGCTGTTCTCTATGAGAAAGTATTGAATATAATTCATTTAATTACTTGAATATTGGATTGAATATTAAAGTGGCTGAATGGGACCACATATTGGAGTCTGTGGATTTTACTTAAAAAAGTGCTGCCAGCTATAATAAAACCTCTATAGTAATAGTAAACTCATCTCTACATCACATACCAAAAGATTTTAAAGTAGCAGTTAATCTGGATCTGAGTGTACTAAATTTGGATTAGAGTGTGTCTAATTACAATCCTATTTCTAATTTACCATTGATATCTAAGATCTATAAATGCTGTGGTCCAACAACTGAGCAGATACCTGCATAAGAATCACATATATGAAAAATTCCAACCTGGATTTAGGTCTCATAATAGCACTGAGATAGCCCTAGTTAGGATTACAAATTGTCTTCTATATGCCTTCTACACTACCCTGCAGACCTAAGTGCAGCATTTGATACAATAGATCACACTACAGTTCACACTATGCATGCTACCCCTCAGCAGAGTATTAAACAGACATGGCATTAACTTCCATTGTTATGCAGATACTCAACTGAATGTATCAGACAAACCTAATACTAAACCAAGATTAACGAAAATGGAGGACTGTATAAAAGATGTAAAATTTTGGATGTTGCAAAACTTCCTCCTTCTAACTAGAAAATTTGACCTCATCAGTCAATTTGACCTTATTGGCTTCCAGTCAAGTTCTATATCGATTTAAAATTCTTTTACTTGTTCATAAAGCCCTACATGGGCATGAGTACTCGCAAGATCTAATCTCCCATTACGAGGCATCACAATCACTACTAGTTCCCAGAATTCAGAAGGCCTCAGCAGCGGGAAGAGCCTTTCCTTACAAAGCCCCCCAGCTCTGGAATAACCTTCCAGATAATGTTTGGGACTCTTCAAGTCTAGGCTGAAAACTCACTTGTTCAGTGTAGCTTTTGGTAATGTCTTAGCTTAGTTACAGGCTGCACATCCAGGAGTTCATGGACACAGGGATTTATGATAAACTGGGATGTTGGTGCTGCCATCTGACTCACATGATCAGTCAGGTTTTTGACAGTGAAGCAGGATGCTCCCATGTTTGTTACCTTCTGAACACCAAACTGATTACATCTCTCTACATTTCAATCATGTCAATCATGGCCCACCGGTCCGGACTGATGAAATTTTAACCTTGAGGTCTTCTGCCTCATCTGAGAAAGACCCCAAGATCCCCTGCCACCACTTCATTGGCTTCCCACCATTCAGCTACTGAACCTGGACTAGTTTCCCACCTGCCATCACCAACTATGCTTCATAAATATAGAAGGGCTGTAGAAGGGCTGCCAGTGGTCACCAATGGTCCTGGAAGTTTTCACAGTGAACTTTTTGCACAGTTTGTTATGTTACAGCCTTATAGCAAAATGGATTCATTATTTTTTCCCCCTCAAAATTCTACACACAATACCCCATGATGACAATGTGAGAAACATTAGATTGAAATTTATTAAAAATAAAGCACAAAATATAACGTACCTAAGTATTCACAGTCTTTGCCATGATACTTAAAATTGAGGTCAGGTGCATCTTATTTCCACTGAACATCCGATGTACAGGGACATCCTTTTCTCAAATGTTTCTCAATTTGTCATTGTGGGGTATTGTGTGTAGAATTTGTGTTGAAATTCAGTTACATGAAACATGTTTTAAAATGCAGGTTCTACGGGTGAGACATTTTTTTGTGTGAAAACATTAAAAGGACCCATACCATGGTAAACAATTATAACACTTTATTTAAATATGGGAGTCTGATACAGTGCATGGCTGGTTCATGGTTCAACTACCTTTCACTCCCTTATATGCTACAGTCCTTATATGAAAAGTTGCAAAAACAGTCCATTTTAAATTGCTTTTTTTATTTGTCACAAAACAACAAATTTAAATATATTCAGCAAATAAACAGTCATTTAGAGACAAACTTTCATGCTAATATTATAGGAATAATGTCTCATTCAAAAAGTCCACATTTTGAATGAGACACTGCAAGGCAGCCAACAGAAAAGAGCTCACGTACATACACAGAAGTCACTGTAGAAAAATCAGTCTGTATAATTCTAAAGAATAAAAGTTGTGGTCACATAGACGTGAACCTTTTATTGGTACAAATATAGATCTCAGGAGCATAAAAATTATCAAACAAGGAAAAAAACAACAACAGATGATGTAGTATGTTTTATTTTCATTTTAAGATACGGTTTAGGCCCTAGTTCTCAGCTTCACTGCTGGCACTTGAGTAATTAAAGGCAAAAACTATTTTGTATAAAAAGTTGTCTTCTATTTTCTGTGGGTTGTTACGACTTTTAGTTATAAACCGGTGGACTGTGAGGTTGGGAAGGTTGAGGAACCCCTGCCTTAAGCCTAGTTCCAATTACTAGCAAGTACGCAATTGGGACGCGCCCTATGAAGTAAATATGCCAGCGCGCAAGCGCATTACGTCCCGTTTGTATTGCGCATGTGCAGACCTACAAAGGAAGAAGAAGACGGCCATCTGCGTGAGGTCGAAAAGCCCAGTGGTAAGTGTGGAACGCGTCACAAACCACAACAAGTCATTCAGCGCTCTCCCGCGGTCACCTTAACGGCGGGTCGTATTTAATAAGGGACGTTCAAGCTCAGAAAACGGAGACGACAGCACCCTGCTCAGCTGGCTGACGCTCCGCCCCCCCGCAGGCGCGTCTGCACATTAACAACAGCTGCTGCGCGCGCTCCACGTCTGCTCAGATATCACCGACTGAACGTGTTAAAAGGACGGCGCGTCTTTATCAGCACTTCTTTACTTCTCTTCTTAAAGGGCAGCACGAGCAGCTCTTCAGGTCCAAAGCAAATGCGGTTACAGCAGTCGTACACTGGCAGCGTGTCCAAATGTTTGCGGACGCCCCTTCTGATGAACGCGTACGGCCACCCCCACTGTGACGCATATGTGGAAATGCGCGCGCGCAGCTTATATAGTCCCTGTAAAAAACAAATAAATGAAATTTCTCCATCTATTGTATTTTAGTCCTGCACTCTTAAAACAATGAGAATCTTGTTCTGTATAGAACCAAGAACAGTTTCAAGAACCCTTTGCCTGATTAAAAGATTCTTCCCATCATGAAAGGGGTTCTTAAGATTAATGCAGAATGTACTGTAGCGAGTTCCATATAGCACTAAAAATGGTTCTATTGTTATGGTGTAGCTAGAACCCCTTTAGTGCAATAGAGAACCCTTTTCAAAAAGTTCAGTATAGGGTTTTATATAGAACCCTCTACAGCATCCTACAGAACCCTTTAATGATGCAAAGAACCTTTTAATCATGCCAGCGGTTCTTTAAGTGTTCATGGTTTATTCTGAAGAATCTTCATTTTTGAGTATGTAGAGCCCTTTTCTGTATGGAACCCCTCTACAGTGTATTTTCCAACAGCCTGAAGCACCATCTTATGAGGCACAGGACCATTTAATCATGCAAAGCAGTTGAATCCTTTTCTTTACTGAAGAACCCTAATTTTTAAGTGTGTATAGCAGAATGTTTGTAGTGAGTGCATCACAGTCAACTTCTTACAATACTATAAGCCAGTGTTTCTCAGTCTATAGGCCGGGGACGACCAGTGGGCAATGAAGCACTGATCCTCAAGGGGAGGCAGTAGTCCATAGTGGGCTAGTAATGCCAGTTTAAATCATAAAATTCTATGTGGAAATAGTGTTTACATGAATAAAAAAATGAGAGATCTATCTTTTTCAGACTATAAATATTATAATCTTAACTGAAATACACAAAACAACATTGCAGATGTAACAAGATGAATTAAACATTAGTTTGAGACAACAAAGCCACAGTGCCTGATGCAGACATTTAGCTAACTAGAGATGTAGTAAGAGATGTGTAAATTTCTTAAATAAAGGAAGAGTGGTGACGCTGTTCCTCAGACAAAGCAAAGATTCATCCACAACTACAACCCAGAGTTGTTGGGCCATTAGGCTTTCTAGTTATAAGCAGATGGGCCATGAGGTGGAAAAGGTTGAGAATCCCAGCTATAAGCCACAGAGTCCTTCCCATATTTTAGTGCTTTCCTAGAGTGAGCAGTTGAGTGTTTGTAACACAGTAATAGACCACTATTCTAAATGAGGCTAGGCCTATTAAGCAACACCATATACTGTGTATGTAATTTTGCATAATTTCTTTTGGCCCATTCATGATGATATTTTGACACATTGTAAATAACAATGTTTAATATACCTATATTGTGACCAAAATCAAAGAGTCTTGTACTGGTGAGAGAGTTCAAATATTCTACAAAAGAATGGAATCACCTCCAGGATGGCAGACATTACTGGGCCAAACACATGCCCAGTTAATTTATCTCATTGCATTTGAAGTCTGGGCCTCATGTGATCTTCATGCAAGCTAGTGTAGACCAGGACTAGCCCATTACTCCTTTGCTACATGGTTGTCAGATTTCATTCTCTGACATGTCCGGCTTGTTCATATAATGCTACTCACAAATGCTGTTGTGACCTCTAGTCAGCAGGCCAGTGCTGAAAAAGTCCCTCAGAGCAAGAAGAAGAAATTTGAGAGAAACCAAGACCCAGACCGAGAACCTATTCCCATCTTGTTGGAGCCAGATAGCAAAACAGATAAGATAAACAATCAGAAAAAGGAATGAAAAAAGACTGCAATGTATAATATAATGACTATACACAAATGATATTTTAAAAGAGGATTCTGAGAGTGAGACTGAAAAATAAATTCCATATTGCCATGAAATGATTAGTATGAATATCTAAGCAACCTATTATATGAGGCAGGTGGAAAATATCTTGGGTAGTTTGAGCCTGTGTTGGTAGTAGAAGTAGTTTGACTTGTAAAATATACAAATCTCATTTTTATTTTGTATTCGGTAATAATTGATGCCGTGTACATTTACATTGTATGAACAACACACCAAACTGTATTGATATATTAACATTTTAAGCTTAGAACATCAAGAAATTCTAAAGTCATATACAATGCGATGTAAAAGGTTTTCCAAATTGATGTTGCACATACTGCAAAAAAAAACAAAACACACCAAATAGTACCACAATTGCAATATGTGATTACTTTTGCATCTCACTCAGACTTTATTTTTGTGATGTCATCACCTTTAAAGTGATGCAGTAGTCAGTACCTATCAAATGTGGTCCAATGAAGGACAACCGGTCAACTGGCAACAGGGTCAAGGGCACTCAAGGCTCCTTGATGCGTTTATGGAGCAAAGACAGGCCCATGTGGTCTGATCCCACAGAAGAGCTTCTACAGTACCAATTATTTATAAACACAGGTCCTGGCTAGGCCTCGTGGAATCCACACATTTATAGGTCAGATCTATATTAGCAGCATGACAAGACACAAACACAATATGGAGATGATTTTAATATTTTGGGTTATCAGTGAATGGAAATGAGTGGTGGTGTTTTTGTAATCCCCACATTGTATATTTTGAAACATTTAACAATGTAAATGTTACGTCAAACTCCTTCTTTCCAAAATTTCTAAAGAAATCTGTTTTCTGTGATACTGGCCCTTTTCCCCATTTTAAAAATCTCTGTATATTCTGGAACTATAGCTAAAAGTATTACTATTTCCCAGCTGCAGTTTTAACACTGGAGTTAGGAAACAATAGTGTTATTGTAATGACATTTTTGAATAAATGTATGATTTCTTTTTGGAATCTGACAAAGATATTAGCTGATACACTAAATTCATACACTAAATTATTTATTCTAGATGCCAAGACATTGCTCTGCTGCTGGCTGCAACTCACGTGATACCAGAGAAGCTCGGAAAGCTGGTCTCACTTTTCACAGGTGAGCAAAACTGTTACATTCAAGTTAGCAATCTCATGTTTAAAATGGTTCTAATCATTTTAGAACAATTCAACAAAACATACAACTTGCTTTTGCCTATTAAAGACATATGTTGTGTACACTTACTCGCTTACCATAAAAAGAACATTGACATTTGTGTCAATGATTAGTATGTAAACTTCTGACCACTGTATTCCTAATATTTATTATAACAATATGATATTTACTGTTATATTTTGGTATTGTTTCAACCATATCTGCACCATTCTGCTATTCTGCTGCCCGCCAGCTGTTGTGCGAAAAGGACCTTTACTTTAACATTAATTTAAATATTTAATTTGTTGGTTTTTTTTGCTCATAAAACACTGGGGATTATTTTCATTGTCCTTATTGTGTAATGTTTGGAGAATTATATTACTGTACTTTTTCTTTACTTTAAAAGTGTTATTGTGAACAATATATGTACAGCTGGTAATTTATTGTGACTGAATCAGCCATTGCTTTATTTATGGTAACTTTGTTTAAGATGGCCACCCAATTTTCTTTACTTGCAATTTTAAAATGATCTTGTGCTATTTTGGTCAGGTTACCAAAGAGGGGCAATCCTCGGCGGGCGACATGGATTCTTAATTCTCATCGCAAAGGTCCCGAGGGCAAAGGACAGTGGGACCCTAAGAGTGACTACATCTATTTTTGCTCCAAACATTTTGCTCCTGACAGCTTTGAACTCTCTGGGGTCAGGTCTGTATTTCAGGTGCTTTTACACTTTTATTCACCTTCCTAACACAACCATATATTACATATAATAGTTGGACAAAATTATTGGCACCTTTTGAAAATTGTAAGAAACGATTGAATTTCAGTCATGTGGGGAATCTTTGGTTTGTATTTGTGTCAAATAACTGACAGAAATATGATATAGAAATCACATTCTACTGTGTGAATGGAGTTCAATGAAATTGACTCAATCTTTGTATGCAAAGCATGGAGAAAAGAACCAAGAACAACAAGATGTATCCAACACCAAACTATACCCTTGCAAAGTCTGACATCGCTTATTTATAGTGGATTTCAAAATGGCCGTCAAGGTATTCAGATGGTCCTCAGAGACCTGAGATATGCAAAAACATGGACCACCTGGGGCTAATGACCTAATGATTTTTTAAATGGCTTTTTAAGCATCCCAAAGCCCTGGTACTACAATACCAAGATTGCAAGTTTGAATCCAGACTCATGCTGCTTGCTATCGACAGCCAGATTCTGAGATATCAAAATTCTCTATGCTCTCTCTGGGTGGTGCTCTCTCCCTGTGCCAATGCTGGCTGGCACAAGTGTCTGTTAACTGTTGTTTTGGAGCCTAGGATCTGATGCATTCCTCTGAGCACGTTTGCTGGCCAGCAATGATATAATGGCAGCTGCTCAAAAATCGGAACATATTACTGAAACATTTAGTGTGGTAGGGAGACAGAAAACAACCACGATATAGTAATGTAAAAGTTAGGACACGCCTTGAACCCCATTGCCTTTTTAAAAAATGCTGACATTTGATTTTGTTTTTAACTATTTAAGAGATGAAGGTGACCTAACTAAACACATAAAACTGGGGTCTTTTAAAAAATATTTGCAAAATGTAATTAATAGAAATGTTCTTATGAGTTAAGTTAGGACACCCTTTGCTCTAAAGGCTAAAAGCATTTCACTGCATGTTGTACTGTGTATAACTGTGTACATGATAAACAAATCGAACCTTGAACCTTGAACCTAGCTGGAATTTTCCTATAACCATCTACCAGTTTCTGACATCGACTGAAAGAACAATTTGCTCCACTCAGTCCTTGCATAGGCAGTCTTACATACAATACAATACAATACAATACAATAAAGTTTTCAAAGTGGTTTCTAAGATGTAGAGCACTCCAGGCCCTACTGCAGCAAAGCAGCTCCCAACCATGACATTTACATCCCCATACTTCACAGTTGTGTTTAAATGTTGTGTTTGGTTTACACCAAATATGTCTTCTGTTACTGTGCCTAAATATTTCAAGTTTGCATTCATCTGTCCAAAGCGCATGTGTCCAAAGTCCTGGTCTATGTGTCTAGGTGTTCTCTAGATTTGCCCTGATGTTTTGTTTTGTGTTAAATTAAAATGCAAACAATTTTTAACATAAAAAAAACTTTCAAAACTTGTTTGGTCTCTTTCTGAAGGTAGATGCTGCACTTTTCTATTAACTGTGGCAAGAGCTGAGCTGAACTTGCTAAGATCACCTGACCATGCTGGCAAATATTTTAACTGTTCTCCACCTAGAAATGATTTCCTGGACAGTGGAACGTCTGATCCTAATTGTTCTGAGATCTATTTAAATAACTTACCAGACTCATGTGCATCTACAACCTTCTTTCAGAAGGCCTCACTTCAACAATCAAGGGCAAACAAAACTAATGTAATGCTATTAAGGTTTAAATAGGACAGTCATCTCTAATGTCAATTGCAGCTGATGTGGTGAACCTGATTCTGATTTTAGGCATTTTAAGTAGTACTACATTTTCAGGTACCTAAATATCCTCACAGGAAATGCATTTTTAATAATTACTTTAAATAATTTAAAAAAAAATTAAAAATCAAAATGATGTATTTAGGTGTATCACTTCCATTTCTCAGAATAGTTCAAATGTAGACCAATGTTTACATATGGTGTTCACAGGGTGACTAACTTTTTCACATGACTGTATGGACTTTACTATACTTTTTGTTACACACATTTAATATGTCTGTCTGCAGTATACCACTAAACATGAAGGTGTTCATGCTGTTTTTCTCTTACCTCCACCCAGTGGCTATCGACGACTGAAAGATGACGCAGTACCCACAGTGGTTGAAACCCCGTCTCACAAAAGAGGCAAGACCTACAGAGGAAGAGGCAGGCCACGGAATGTGGAAAGACGGTACTTAATATATTGGTGTATACACGCACACACTCGCACACACAAATGCAGATCAAACATGTAAAGACAAAGGATTTAGTGGCTGTACATTTACACATGCTTTAAAAGTAGTGGAAAGCTTTATACACAGTAGTTTATTTTCAGACTGTCACCATAATGTTCACCATATTACATTAGATTACATGACATTACATTACATTACATTAGATAGAACTTTATTGGTCCTGTGGGAGGATTCCCTCAGGGGAAATTAAGGTTCCAGCACCAGCGTCAATACAGTATAGCAAAGAGTAATAAGATAATTATTTTAGTATGAAAACACTAGAAATATGAAGAATTATCATTATCATTGATAATGATGATCAGATAATATTTTCATTATTGTGATGAAAAAAAGCTTCATACCCTTCTGCTCTTCTTATATTCACTGATCAGCCTTAACATTTTACTAAACTCCACTGACCACACAGTAGCACTTTGTAGTTCCACAGACTGTAGTCTGTCTGTAGCCTCATTTTGCCCTGTTCGTCAGTGATGAGGACCACCACAGAGCAGGTATTATTTGAATGGTGGGTCATTCTAAACAGCACTGCTGTGTCTGATCCACTCGTACCAGCACAACACACACTAACGTGCCACTACCGTGTCAGTATCACTGCAGTGCTGAGAATGACCCACCACTTACATAATCTGTGGTGCCCTGAACATTAAAGATCAGGCTGAAAGGAAGATAGCATAGTTTGCAGAGAAAGAGAGAGTACTACAGTCTGTAATTATAGAACTACAAAGTGTCCCTGTATGGTAAAGAGCTGATAAAATGGACAATGAGTGTAGAAACAAGGAGGTGGACATAATATTAAGACTGATCATTGTATTGTTTACTGAAAAACATATTTTCCTCAACTCTCAGAACCCTGGAAACCCTGGAGACTTTACTTTATCATTCTAATATACCATACCATTCAAATACCAGCCTTAAGCCAGGTTTCATGCATTTCTTGCAAACATAACTGATTCAACATTCTTAGTATTTGCCATGTTTCATATCTTTTCATATTAGTGGCCCTTGGTTCCCCACACCTACCATAAACAATATTTTAGCAGGATGCATGTGCATGTGCATTTACTGCAAAAAATAAAAGCACTATAACCATTAAAGCACCAGGACCATTCCTATTTGGATTTCAACTCCAGGATGCATTTAAACTGAATCTCTGTGTGGCTAAATTCTAGTAAAGACTGGTAAATATGCATGTGGGAAAGGGGCTTACATTTGATTGTCTTTTTTTCTTTATGACCAGGATGAGTAATGAAAAAGAGAGAACAGACAGCAAAGATGTTCCAGCCACTGAGACCTTTGCACAGAATGTGACCACTGATAATGAAGCTGAGAACTCCAAAACAGTAAATGGGGACCCTGGAAATGAGCAAAGTGCTCCACCTTTGTCTGGGGATGTTCAAACTAAGATATCATCACATGATCAATCAGTAGACCTCAGCACCGATCCAGCTTCTCCACGGCCCCCTTCTCCATCCTGCTACATGAGGCGCCTCCCACCACCTCCAGGCTTCTACCTGGCCAAAGAGCACAACTATGCTCAGCTCTGCCCACTGGTGTGGCGTAAGCGCTATGACAAAGCCATTGACAACTTGGAAAAAGCCTTACGTCTGCTTAGTGCTGCCCGCCGGCGGGAAAATCGTCTGAGACTCACACTGCTGCGCCTCAGAGAAAGCAGACTAAAGAGTACTTTGTCCCGGAGTCAAGACGGCAGCCGAAGGAAGGAGGGTCGTGGGAGGCTTTACTTTCCTACTCCTCAGAGTGGAAAATCTACAAGAACAGACAGAAGTGGCACACCTGATGGGCTGGAAGAGAATGAGATAGAGGGTACACCTGAAGACATGGATATTTTCAATGAAGATAGTTGGAGACGGCCAACACCCACAACAAAAGAGAGAGCAACAGTTGAAGAAGAGGACGGATGCTGTTTTTATTGTGGGAGGGGTAGGGAAGATGAGGAATCCAAAGAAGTCAGGGATAGAAGAATGTCTCTCAGTGCCACGGAAAGCCAAGTAACTTTTGGCAGTTCCAAACTGAAGAAGCTTCAAGAAGGCAAAAATGAGAAGATACCAGCCATGTTCACAGGTCGAGTAGCTGAGAGCATAAAAAATGATGCTCCTGTTGTTGAGCCAAATGAATGTTACTTATTTTATTGTGAAAATGATGCAGGAAATGAGGACAAAACAAAGACAGACTCCACAGATTTACATCCACAGCAGGAGAACATAGATGAAGGTTCTCTGGAACTTTGCGGTAAGCCATTGCAGCAACTTACCCTGCTTCACCCTCAGACTGAAATGCTCTTGCAAATGCATACTCTTTCTGGACCTACACAACCCACAATGGCATTACAGGAGGCATCTTCGTCCACACCTCAGCTGCCCCAAGTTCATGTTTTGCAGCCTAGTTTGGGCCATCAGCCAAGTCTACTCCTTCCAGATCTGGCAATGAGGGAGGGGAACCTAACACAAAGTGAGCCAGAGGGAGGAAATCATATATACTGGGTGCAAGAAAGAACAGACAGTCATTTGCTGCTGGTCCCAGTTTCTTCTGAAAGCAGGGAGAAGAGTGGGGTCAGTGTTGATGCTGTGCTTCAGAATATAGAAACCCAGTCAATACTGGTGACAGAAGAAACCTTCCAGCAAGGAGTCAGTGATGAGGTGTATAGCCTTAGTGTTGAGGCTGATGTAATGGGTATGAAAAATACTGGCTTGAGGGAAAATCAAAACAGTCAGCAGTCAAATGTGAGAGCCACAGTCGTGAGTGGAGATGTGAGACAGAGACTGAAAGAACATCTAGAAGGGTTTCACTTGCAACTAAGCAATGAATTTACTGACTGAAAGAGATGGTCTTACATTTTTTCTGAATCATCAATAAAGACTGTGTAAATATTGTTTTCAAATCTTTTTTGTTTCAAAAGTTTTGTTGATTGGTTAATTAATTCACTGATTAATTAGTTATTAAATTGATTGTATCACACGAATGCTAACACAGCCAACATGCATGTATATGGACCGGACTTCCTATTATTATGGCTGTGTCAGCATTGGTGTGGTATAACTAATTTCATGAATTAGTTAGTTAAGAGGATCACTATTGTATTTGCTCATGTT
Source organism: Acestrorhynchus altus (assembly GCA_034509495.1). Classification (NCBI taxonomy): domain Eukaryota; kingdom Metazoa; phylum Chordata; class Actinopteri; order Characiformes; family Acestrorhynchidae; genus Acestrorhynchus; species Acestrorhynchus altus. Next base: position 17,726,999 of record CM067505.1, read on the forward strand.
TTTTGTTTTTTTTTCTTCTTCTTTATTATTATTATCATTGTTTTTCCTGTTTTTTGTTCGAAAAACATATGGAGAAAACACCATCAGCCATCCATACATGAACCTTGGAGGGGAGATATTTTGTACAGAAACCTTGCCATACAATCACACCAATTGTGATAGTATAGTGGTGCTATAAAGCATCCATTTGTGTTTTTGCCAGTATCTCCTGAACCTGAATATAAAAATTGGAATATTTGTGAACAGTATGGCTGCCACATGGGTGGAGCTCACATCACAAAACTTGCTATAAATCTGTAAAGTAATCTTCAAATCTCATCAAACTTTATATACTTATATCTCAAATGATTCTTAGGAGGCATCCTAAGTTCAATGTCAATTAGTCAATAAAATAACCGCTTCTCAGCTGCTGCATATGCTACTGGGCTGAAACTTTGTATGGTGCATCCTTGATTTACCCTATACACAACATCTCATGGATAACTTAATCATTGGACACATTTGCCCACAATCATCACTCAGCACAGATTTTTACTGTCGTACCATTGGCCAATCGACACAAAACTTGAATAGTATGTACAGGGGTTGGACAATGAAACTGAAACATCTGTCATTTTAATGTGTGAGGTTTTGTGGCTAAATTGGAGCAGCCTGGTGCCCAATCTTCATTAATTGCACATTGCACCAGTAAGAGCAGAGTGTGAAGGTTCAATCAGCAGGTAAGAGCACAGTTTTGCACACAACATTATGGGTGACACACCAAAGTTCATACAAGAGGACAAATTGTTGGTGCACGTCTTGCTGGCGCATCTGTGACCAAGACAGCAAGTCTTTGTGATGTATCAAGAGCCACAGTATCCAGGGTAATGTCAACGTACCACCAAGAAGGACCAACCACATCCAACAGGATTAATTGTGGACGCAAGAGGAAGCTGTCTGAAAGGGATGTTCGGGTGCTATTTTTTGTATCCAAAAAATGTCATTCCCAAGATGAATTGACATTGTATTGGCCGCAAAAGGAGGCTCTAGTACACCATACCAATACATTATTGTGGTCTAAAACCAGGTGTTTCAGGTTCATTGTCCAACCCCTGTACATGTAGGTATTCTTTAATAGCCTTTGAAGTTAGGGGGCTCTCTTCTAAAAGAAAACAATATGTTCAATTACTTGTGCTGTGTGGGAATTCAACTGGGTTCATGTCATGCTGTGCACTGAGCAAGACAATTTTCCCAATATATGTCCTTTAGAAATCTATTTTGTTTCCTGAGGTTATAAAGATAACATTTATTAGTATACGTCACACTTGTGATAGGGTTTGTTTTTGTTTTTTTGTTTACTCATGCATCTCAAATTCAGCACTGAGGGGTGTGTGAGAAAGGTGATGAATGCCCTTTGCATGTACAAACCTACTCAGTTTGCCCATCTTGCTTTTATTTATTTAAACGAAGTTTTACAAAGAAACTAAAGAGTAGCGCAGCATCTACCGCGTACATTTCACTGGAGTTTATTTCATATAAAAATGCCGCGTCTGACTCTCCACCAATCAGCGGATGCGTCCTATCTGCGTGGTGACGTCACGGCTCCGGCGTTTTGAAGCGCAGCGGGAACAGAGAGACGAGTGAGCGGTGAGTGTGTTTACACTGAAGTGGAGAAATAATACATTATCTCGCTCTTCTTCTGCTCTGTCACACTGACCTTTACTTTAATACACCGTCTCGGATATTATGTACCGCTGTTCAGTAGCTCAGTGACACTTTCAGTGAGTGGAAGTGCGCCCGTATTGCGGGTATTATGGTAGGGGGCGCTACTGAGTTCAGCGCGGTAGCTGAGTGGAGTAAGTGAAACATGGCGGCGCCCAGTGTGTCGGTGGCGAGCGTGTGTTCAGTCCTGTTTTTACTCCGGAAATCCTGAAAATAAATAAAAGATTGTCTGCTGTGTGTGTTGGAATGTGTGTTGTGTGGACGCCCAGCGTGGCGTGTGTGAAGCAGGAATGTTATTGTTGTGAGCAGTTCCAGTCCTGGAGGTCTGGGTTCCTGCAGTTTTGTGCTCTTCCTGCTGAAGCACACCTGATTCAGCTCACTCAGAGCAGGAAAACCAGCAAACTGTGCGGGACTCTGGCCCCCGTTGCCCACCCCGGTTCTGAAGGGTTAGAAATCAGTTTGTGAGCTTAAGTCGTGGGTCATTCTGGATGTGGGTGCTGAATGGGGTGTTATCTGCAGGTGCTGAGTGTGGAGTAACTTAATGAGAGTCTTGTGGTTGACTCAAGCTGCGTACAATAGGTTTTTGTTTAAAGTGGCAGATGTAGTTGAGATGTTCCTCAGAGTAGTGAACACGTTTCCATGTATTCTGTCACTGTTTTATTGCTGTGAAACATCTGAGTTTTTGCTAGTATCTGCTCTGCCCCCTCTGTTTTTAGGAATTAGATATAATTTCAGTTATTGGTGCTGTTTAAAGAGCAGAGTATTTGTGATTAAAAGAAATAGCGACTTTGCTCTAAATTGATTTGATTTTCCTACCTATTGTGGTCCCATGGTTCTTTTATTTTGAACCTGAGCATAGGTTTGTTAACTCACTTTGGACACTTTGTGGTAGAATCAACACAAACACAGCACTGAAACTTTTTATCTAAGCCTGAAAACCAAAAGACACTTCCAGTGCTCACCTGGAACTAGCCCAGTATTTCCAGTTCCAGTTCAACAAATAGTTGGACCATCTAACAGGATTTTTTAAAAATGTAATTCTAATTAGTCATCAATTAAATGGTTCAGTGTTTCTCAAGCCTAGTCCTGGAGCCACCCCTACCCTGCATATTTTAGAGCTTTCCCTGCTCCCACCACACCAGATTCAGCTAATAAGCCCTTTAACAAAGCTAAAACTGGCAGGGCAGGGTTGCCTCCAAATCCAGGGTTGAGAAATGCTGAAATAGCTAAATGAGGTGAGCTGCTGGTGGGTTGAGAAATCCTGGTATAGAGTCCATGGTCAGGTCAACAGCCATATCAGTAGCTTTTTTGAGGAGGAGCGCACTCTGACTTCTGTGTGTTTTATTTAATTACTCTGATGTTTTTAATTGAATTTACTGCTTTATATTGAATGTAAAATGTGTGAGGAACATTAAAAATGAACCTGCTTGTTTTAGAGTTTCCCCTAATTCCAGCACACAGATGCCTTTCCATTGATGATAGTATGTGACATTTCATGTAGAAATTACAAACACCCCTTCTCTTTTTTTATGCACAATAGACTTTTAATGTGTTTTAAAGGAGGTGTTTAAGATGTCCTTTTTTGCTTGTCATTGCCAGGATACTGATGAATGAAAGATGGAAATAAAATCACCATCTCAGAAGATAATCCAGCCAAAGAAGGGGTTTTACAGCTGTGCTTCATGTGGCTTGATGTTATGTTCTGCCACAGGTCCTCAACTCCTGCCATGTCTGCACTCACTGTGCAAACACTGCATTTCTCTCCTAGCTGAAAATAAAGGTTGTTTGTTAATGTGAATCCATGCAATAGTATTAAATGTTAATTGGTAAGCTGAGTAATGAGGCCAGTTGCAGAAAATCATTCACATTTAAACATGATGGTTTTGCAGTAAAGGAAATGACTCTATATAGAACCATGAATACTTAAAAATTAGGGTTCTTCAGAACCATGAATCCTCAAAACACCCTTTGCATGATTAAAGGGTAGTTTGCATCTTTAAAGGATTCTTCGGACTGATGGACAGTGGTTTGGTTTTTCTATAAGAACTCTACAGCCCATTCTCCATCAGTCTGAAGAACCCTTTTAAATTGCAAACTACCATTTGATCATGCAAAGGGTGCTTTGAGGATTCATGGTTCTGAAGAACCATAATTTTTAAGTATATTCTTTCTAAAAGGCTTGATTACACAGTAGTTACATTACTGGCATTTTAGTTCCTTTTGTTGTTTGTAATTGAGCAACTGGAAGCACAAGGTTTAAAATAAGATTTTAATTCATATTTGAATCAGCTGAGACAGTTCTGGTTTATTTTGTCACAGAATGTCCTATTTGTCAAGAGAAGTGTGAACTGCAAGATCTCACCAATAACCTTCTGTTTGCTCAACTTTCCACAAATCCCAAAGATCATGATAAGGTGAGCCCATCCTGAATCAGTCATTCTTTTCAATTGTACATGAGTGGGAGGCAGTAACACTCAGAAACCATCATCATGTTTTGTACAACATACAATAAAATACAGAATTTGCAGAAATGAGCACAAAAAAAGCATCTAAATAAAATTAACATTGACACTGGAAGGCAATGTTAAGTGGTAAACTTATTTTGGTTAGGCTGAATATTTTCATCATAAGATGGATTATTATAAACTGTCTTGCCTGTTTTTAGTATCAGTTCCCAGTGGGGCACGTTACATGTTACATTTTTTATTTTTTTTATTATTTTTTTTTTTTTTTGGGGGGGGGGGGGGGGGTCTTTCTACATCCCTTCCTTGACTTGTATGCATCTGCAGCCGTCTTTCTGAAGGCCTCAGGGAGATCTTTGGTTGTCTTTGGAAGTGGTGATACCATTCCAAAAATCAACAAACCAAACTAATGACTGAGATTTTTATAAGAAAGTCCATTTTAACAATGGTCTAAGCATTTGCAGCTGATGTGCTGCAGCTGACTCTGCACCTGATTGCAAAAAAACAACAACTATAATCTGGTAAAGCATCACCGGAGAAGATACCCCAGGTGATGTCTATGATTTTAAAGTCATTGGTGCATTTAAAACCTTTGCACATCTCTTACATGCAATCATTGCTGCATCCCACTATGTGTAATGTAAATTCACACAGTACTGAGACACTGATTTGATTTGGAATTTTAACATGTAGAGCAGAGTCCCAAATATATATCCAGGAAAATGTGGCTTTGCTCCAAATATTGTGGAGGGCACTGTACATTTTAATATAAAAGTAAACGTTTCTGTCTCCTGTTTTCACAAAGTGCCATCGATGTGAGGAGCCTTCAGTGTCTGGCTGGTGTGTTGAGTGTCAGGAGAATTTGTGCACTGGATGTGTGGCCGCTCACAAGAGAGTCAAATTTGCATGTGATCATTATGTTCATACAATCACTCCAGGTATGTCCAAACATGCCAAAGAAATTTATTGTGCTTGTTTGATGATAAATAGGTTGTCTTTGTAAATGAAGTTTTTATTTATATATATTTTTTCCAGTTTTTATTAACACTTTGCTATTATTGCATAGATAAGAAAAATATTTCTTTTTTGTAGAGTGTCCAAGGCCTGTTATTTGCTCCATCCACGAGAAGGAACTGGTCAACACCTACTGTCTGACTTGTGATAAGATGATATGCAAACTCTGCCAGCCCTTTCATCTCAAGCACTTGTATGACTAACTTAGTTTAGGAAATTCCACTTCAACATTGTTGATGCATTACTACAGTACTGCACTTTAACATGTATCTAAGTACTGCATCTAAGCTTCATTTACAGTATTAATCTCTAACCTGTCACCTTCAGGTTGCAGTACACCCATGAGGTGGTGGGCAAAGAAAGAAGGCAGATCCAGAGAATGGTCCAGAAAGTCCATGAGAAAAGACTGACTGTTCAGAAGAATCTAAAACATTTGGAAGGAAGGTTGGTAAAGATTTAGATATTCTTAACTGTTAACTCTAAACCTCAAGCTAAATCCTTTCTGTAGTTGCAATTGTCTCATAACTCTGGGCGCGATTTTCATTTTTCATGTGCATATAGATTCCATTGTGCTTGCACACTGGGAATTTTGTCTTCTGCATTTAACCCATCCATGCGCAGTCATGGAGTTGAGTGCCTTGCTCAAGCGCACTTCAGTCATGTCCTGCCCATTCAGGAAATCGATCCAACAACCTTCCAGTCACAAGGCCACTACATATGTGCATGTTTGTGTGTGTGGTTTTTGGTTGGGTTAATAGGGAATTGTATTGATATGTATACATTCTCTGTATAATGCAGTTAATCAGGCGTAGTTCAGAGTCATTCAGAGTAGGGTTCGATGTGAGAAACATACTGATACTGAACATACTTTAGAATCTGTACAGTAGTTATCATAGAAACCACAGGTGGTGTTCATTAAAAAAAAGTAGTTAAAAATGCATGTATGGCAATGAATGGTGTTACATATGTATATATTATGTCCTATGTTAAACCGTCCCAAAATATGGAAAAACTGTCTTGAGCATCAGATATAATAGCATTTGGTGTAATAACTCGAAATAACATTTCAAGGCTTTAAACTCCTCAGACACCTGATTCCATTCACCACCACTGTGAATAAGTCTGACACACACAGTCACTGAGAAGTCATAATTCAAGATTTTTATACAAAGAGGATATTCAAAGTCATTCTTTCTAAACTATTAATATATTAATTGAATTATGTATTAAGTACAATTTATAAAATTAATTATATATAATTACTATAATTAACATTTTATGTATATATGACTATATGCTTAATTGAGAGTGCAAATCATCCTAAAAACAACCAGAATCAAAGGTTTGTTTTATTTATTTATTTATTTATTTATTTATTTATTTATATATATATATATATATATATATATATATATATAATATATATATATATATTTTTTTTTTTTTACATTTTCTTTTATTAGCCTGTCAAAGTCTGTGTGGAGTACGGTATGTTGAGATTGGAGTACTAGATTATTCAAAACTTTCTTGCCCTAGACTTTCTGACTTGGATCAGCTTCAAGCACAGGTGAGATTGGAAGTGAAGGAAACTGTGATCAGACTATTATGACGTGTTGGTCAAGAGGAAACGTAAACTCAACAAAGAGATGAAGGTAACACACAAGTTAGTGAGCAGTGATTCTTTTCGCTGTTTACACTTACCTTTACACAATGTACACATCAAGGCATCAACTTGTTTCGTATGGAGCTACTCCTGTTAAATACAATATTTGTTTGGATGTTTCTCCCTCCTCCCCTGAGAAAACTACAGGCATGTGTGCGGAACACTTTTCCTTTTAAGTTTTATTTATCTTACGAATGGTTAATTTAGTTTGACAAGGCAACTTCATAAAGCTGTGCCCTCTTGAAAAACAGGAATTCCTTGTAATTTTGAAATTCCTTGAGTTTTGTAAACTGTAAAAGCAATAAAATGTTTTAAACAATTTGATTTCATACAGTTTCTTACTCCAAAGCTTTGAAAAAAAAAACCTTTATTGAGAAAAAAACGTTAAGTAAAAATTGGGGTAATCATGGCTGTACAGCTGTGTATAAAATGTATATATCTGTAGGATTCTTCTTTTAATGTAATTCAGTTAATTTAGTGCAGCATATTAATTGAAACAATAATTGTCATTATTTTACAGAATTAATTGTTTAAAACACACACACACACACTAATATTGCTATATACATAGGGGCGTTCTGTGGAAAATTAATAATTAGTGTTAAAGCTGAAATACAATACTTATGCAAGCAAAGCAGAGTTATGATAAAAAAAAACAAATGGAATATGCTAATAAATTAATAGGGTATTATACATTTGAATAGAAGTTAAGCAACAAAGTGGAACTTGCTTTAATATGTCTAAATTGCATTTTATTTTTGCGAGTTGTACATTTATTTAGAGCACTGCCAACTGATGAGTTTGGCTTTGTTTTAGGACCTGTGTGAGAAGGAGAGAGAAACTTAAAGAAAAGTCATTACTCAAAAGACTGGAGGAGAAACTGAACCATGTGCTGAACTTTACAGACAAAACTTTGGCTAACAACACACTGTTCTGCTGTCCTGCAAAAAACAGGTGCCTAACAACATGCTATTGTGTTTGAAATCTGAGAAGAGGTTTTGGTGAAAAAGTAATCCTTGCCTTCTTTTGCATCATAGCTCATGACCAGTGTACCCAAAATTCTGCTTAGTTAACAGTTCCCAAACTGTTATTAATATTTTTATTTGTACTCCGTTTCATTCTGATTTCATTCTGTTTGTTCAGTTTCTGGACTGCTGTGCTGTTTATTTGTACCTCTTTGGACTGTCTAATTAAAGCTCATTCATGATCACCGATTTCATTCAGAAAGGATAGGCTAATAGTTTTATATTCATGACACAAAGAAATTGGCAGTTCTGTCCTTTTTGTTTTACTGTTGCTCGTATGTCTTTTAGGCTCATGAAAACCAGAGATCTCAAAATATTTGAATTTTTTAAAATTTAAATTTGATGAATAATTACTAATCACAGTATCGAAAGCTTTAAAAAAAGCAGAAAATATGTCACTTTTAAATATCCACGAATATAAAATATGACAGAAGATGCATGTGTGTGTGCAAATAGATACACACTACCAGTCAAGTTTAGAACACCAATACATATATTATGCAGCATGTTGTTAATCAGAGATCACCACATTGTGTGTGTGTGTGTGTGTGTGTGTGTGTGTGTGTGTGTGTGTGTGTGTGTGTGTGTGTGTGTGTGTGTGTGTGTGTGTGTGTGTGTGTGTGTGTGTGTGTGTGTGTGTGTGTGTGTGTGTGTGTGTGTGTGTGTGTGTGTGTGAGTGAGACATTTATTTATCTATTATTACATACATGTATCACATCATTTCACTCAGTGCAGCCAGAAAGTATTCATCTCACTTCACATTTTGCATATTGCAAAATTTATTTAAATTTATTTTTTCCTTCTAAATTGTATACACAGTATCACATGGTATTACGAAGTTTGCTTGAATATTTAACAGAATTTATTAAGAGTAAAACACATATGTACATAGCTACTCTGTGCTTGCCATAAACACTTAAAAATTGAGCTCAGGTCCATCTTTTTTCCACTCATCATCCTTCAGATATTTTTACGGCTTGGAGAACTCCTGTGGTAAATTCCGTTGATTGGACATGGTTTGGAAAGGCACAGCCCTGTTTATATAAGGTCTCATAGTAAACAGTGCACGCCAGAGCACAAACCAAGTCATGGAAGTCTAAGGAGTTGTCTGTAGACCTCCAAGACAGGATTGAATTGAGACATGGATCTGGGAAAGGGTACAATGAGTACAGTGGCCTCCATCTTCCATAAATGGAAGAAGTATGGAATGACTTGGACTCTTCTTAGAGCTGGCCACCCTGACAAACTGAGAGATCATGGGAGGTGACCAAGAACCCAGTGCTCATTCTGACAGAGCTCTAACGTTGATCTGTGGAGAGATGTGAACCTTCCAGAAGGACAACCATTTCTGCAGCAGTCCACCAATTTGGCCTGTATGGTAGAGTGGTCAGACAGATGCCACTCCTCAGTGAAAGGCACATAACAGCCTGTCTGTCTAACATTAGACACGAGAAACAAAAAGATTGAACTTTTTGAACTAAATACCGAGAATCATGTATGGAAGAATGCTAGGCACTGCTCATCACCTAGCCAGTACCATTCCTACAATGAGGGATGGTGGTAGCAGCATCATGCTGTAGGATGTTTTTGTGCAGCAGGAACTGGGAGACTAGTCAGGGTCAAGGGAAAGATGTCTCTGTACGTCACTGCTGTCATCCAGATGGTGATAACCTGTCCAGAACACTCTGGACCTTAGACTGGGATGATGGTTTATCTTCCAACCAGGACAGCCACCTAAGCACACACAGACAAGAACCGTCCAGGACCCATTGGCTAGGACAACTCAAAACCAAGCAATGCTCATCACCTAGCCAATATCATTCCTACAGTGAAGCATAGTAGAGGGAGAAAGAACTGGGAGACCAGTCAGGGTCGAGGGAAAATGACAGCAGAGACATCCTTGATGATAGCCATGCTCCAGAGTTTATCTTGGCAGAACAGCCCTAAGCACACAGACAAGATCAGGACAACAACTCCGTGAATGTCCTTGAGTAGCCCAGCCAGAGCCAGACTTGAACCCAATTGAAAATCTCTGGAGATATCTAAAATGGCTATGCACCGACCTCCCCATTCCAATTGATGGAGCTTGAGGGTTCACCACAAAAAAAGAATAAAGAAGCTTCCCTAAAAAGGTTTACTTAAGCAGCAGCATTATATTCTAAGACCTGAGGCTTTAATTGCTGCCAGTTGTGCTTCAACAAAGTATTGAGCAAAGGCTGTGAATACCTATGCACATGTTCTATGTACATGTTCAAAAATATTGACTGAGGCTGGAAACAAAAAGCAGTAGGTAAAATCATGTAATACAAATTTCCTTTTCGCTAAAACAATTAGGATCAATTATGTACACCATGCATATTCACTACCTACCTTTCGAAAGTATTCACAGTGATTTACTTTTTGCACATTTTGCTATGTTACAGCATGAATGTACCAATGAATTGAATGCAAAGTGAGGAAGTTTTGAAATCTTTGCAATTTTAGCATATATATATATATATATATATATATATATATATATATATATATATATATATATATATATATATATATATATATATATATATATATATATATCTTACTCAGTCAATATTTTTGATCCATCAAAATGATTTTCATAGCAAAGACAATCACTGTTTATGATTCGGGTCCTCTTTTTTACTTGTTTGTGACCTCAGATTCATCATCAGCTTCAGGACATGTTGGATCAGATGGTTTCTCCGATAATCACTGTAACAGAATTGTCCTTCCATATCAATGAGAGCCAAGTTAAGCAAGTGCTCAAAACATTTGGTAAGCCATCTACATAATACCCTTAACAGTTACATTTTAATGTATTTGTGCTTTATAGCATAAAGACATGTCATACATGCTTTGCGTTGCCCTGAGCACCAAGATTGAACCCCCCAGGGTGCTCCAAATATGTTTAAACTGATTAGCTGATTAAGTAATGCTCAATAAAGTTTGCCACAATATTGTGGAAGCTCACACCATATTAAATATGTAAGGTTACATAACATAGATATTCAAATCCATGTAGATATTTGAAAATGATTATTCAGTATGCATCAGTTTCCTACATCATACTGATTATGTAGGCAGATTTTATTAGCTACCTCTATAATAGTTTATAAAGGATTGACATTAGTTGTCTTGAAAATATATAGATGTCCTGTATTCTTAGGAATGCTATGACCATTTGAAGTTTCTTGTTTTTTCTAGGACATGTAGTGGTCATCGAAGTCCCATTTGCCTGCTCCAAAACTGGGAATATTCCAAATCCACCTCCAGATCTTCTCATTTCAGAGCTTATCCCCAGTCCACCAACAGCAACCATTCAAAACCCTACTTTATCTAATGCCAAAAGCCATTCTTCACCTCCCTCAGTCAGTAAGCCACAGCAAAGCCCATCATGCTCAAAGCATCAAAGCTTGTTCATAGTGGCACTCTTTAAAGTTTCAACCTCCAATCCTCCTACTAATGCTAGCTTTTCCTCTTCCTAAAATAGCAAGTACTCTAATTTCCCCAGTCTAAAGCGTGCATGGTCTTACCACCCCTACTACCCTAAGGACACTCTCCATCTTGTCACACGTCCAGTTAAATCTGTTTCACCTCAAAGTCAAACGAGGCATGCCTCTACCTGCATCCAGTAAAGCTACTCCACCAAAGCTTACGTCCATGTTCCTAAACAATTCAGCACCTCTAACATCTGTATCTACAACACAGAAAGCCTCTGTCCCCATCTTTACAGACTATAACTCCACACAGACATCTCAAAGTCAAAATAGCAGTGGACCTTCTGGAGGCCACCTGATTAATGTGGATTTGGTAAGAGCTCCAAGACAACAAGCTACCAATCTTTCTCCCTCAAGAAAACACGTTCCTAATTTTAGTGTTTTGCAGGTTACAGCTTCTTCAGCTCATGGTGCACCCCTTAATGGTGGTTTGGACAAAGCCAATATAGAACCTAGCATTACTGTGCCTGATGCGCATATTGAAGGCCTGTTAGTAAGCCAGGATAATATCCTAAACCAATTAGATCAGGCAGAGACAGACAGACGACTCTTCAGACTGTTGGGTCATAACCCAAAGAAACCACATTTCATCGTTGTGAGCCTCCAAAAGACTCTGTCTCTGCCACTGTTACAATGATGGGCAGGTGTTCTGTACACATTCAAGCTCTCAACACCAACATTGTGTCCAAGCACCAAGGAATTAAAGACAAAGGTTGGTCACTAACTATTCCAAATTGCTATTGTATAGTACCTGTCAAACATTTTTAAAATTCTGAATGTGTTCCAAGTGACATGATACTTTTTATATTGATATTAAAATCTTCACTTTTGACTAATTAGAATATACACTGGACAGATATTGGTACACCTGCTTGTACATTATCCTACAAACTGTCTCTACTGTTCAGGGAAGGTTTTATACTTTCTGGGTGGCCAGGGCTGCAACCTCAATGCAGTCAATATATCCAATACTACTGAAGTAGTCATATGATTAAAATTAGGATACTCCGTGGAAACCGGTTTTAACATATTTAAGTTATTGATAATTTATATAATGCTTAAAATATCAAAGAAATGTCTTATTTGTAAAACTTATAATTATTTGAAATGTTATATTCTTTTGAGCAAAACATTAGGACGCCCTTATGTTTATTATTAATTAAATGCCTAAAAGTAGAGTCATGTGCAGCACATAATGATGATTAGAATATCATTAGAGAGGAATTGTGTGTCCTTGCCTGTCTTATTTAAACCTCAGACATTTAGTTCTGTTTGCTTTTGATTGTTGAAGTCAGTGGGATGTCCATGGCCAGATCCAAAAGAGCTCCCTGAGGCCTTCAGAAAAGGTTCCAAAAAGATCTCAAAACAATTCAAAGTGAGCCGTCCCACTGCCTGGAAAATAATTTACAAATTGAGAACATTTTAAAATCACTGTCAACACGGGCAGATCAGGCCATTCTTGCAATGTCAGCCCAACAGCAGATCATAAGATGTGTAAAGAAGTCTTTAACTAACCTAGCTGTTGCTACAGTTAATGTGCAGCCTTTTTTTATGGTAGATGCATGACGTTTGATTTTCATGGGAGGTGTGCAAGGAGGAAAGCCTTACTGACAAAATAGGACAAAACTAATGTTTGCTTGAGAAAGTTGTTAAAGGTGTTCATGGGGTGTCCTAACTTTTTCACATGACTGTATATTGCATGAATCAAAACACTGTTTATTAATAATAATAAAAAATCCTACCACTAAATGTTTTCCTGTTTGTCATACTTTTACATTTTAAATGCAAGAAACATTACAGTATTGTATAAACAAAACAGACAGGAACATTATTTGAAGGGTTTACTTTTATTTCAGACTTAATTCTTTTTCACAGAAAATGTCAGGGGTGGGGATGTAAATATTTACTCAAAAATTAGCAACAGAAATGACTGACTGATGCTCTTTGAAATTGAATAATATTGAGTGCAACTGAAATTCTTCATTCTCTCTTAGGAGACCACTGTAAGCAGTCAGAGGGGAGATGCGAAGGCAATGAAAAGGAAACACAAACATGTTTGTTTACACTTGACCGAGAGGCGAACAGATTGACCTTCAATGTTAAAGAAAATGGATTACCGCTACAAACTGTACCAACCTCAGTCAGACGGACAGAGTCCTCTGAAGAAACTGACCCCACTGAGAAAAACCTTTCTGTGGTTAATGACAGAAACAGCCGTCCTCTGAAGGTAACGCATGGAATTCTGTCTGTTGGTATCGTAGTTCCTAAGTAGTGCTTCAGAATCGCCGAATTACCGTATTTTCCCGACTATATGCCGCTACTTTTTTCCACGCTTTAAACCCGGGGTCCCCAACCTTTTTGGGGAGGGGGGCGGTCCGTTCTCATTGTGCGACCGGGGGGGCGGGGCGGGGGGTGCAGCTCTGATTGTGCGACCGGGGAGCGGTGGAGGTATTATTCCGAGCTCTACTCCTCTCTTCTCGTCCAAGCGACCGGGCGGTGGTTCTTCTGCAGCCCGGGACCTATTGCTCCACGGACCGGGGGTTGGGGACCACTGCCTTGAACCATGCGGATTTTCTGTGGATTTTTCTTCACCCGCGGGGCGCTTTAGCAGAAAGTGAAAGAGGTGGGAAGTCAAAGTTGGAAATCAAAGAAGAAAGCCTTAATTTTCAGTTAGCACATGCAAGCAGCAGACACGACGGAGAACTTTTTTCAACCCACACCCCCTCATCATGGAAACCACACGAAGAAGTTCATATAATGCCGCGTTTAAGTTGAAGGCCATCGATCTGGCAGTGCAGGAGGGAAACAGAGCTGCTGCACGTAAGTTTGGTGTCCACGAATCAATGGTCCGGCGCTGGAGACAGCAGCAGGAACAACTCATTCAGTGCCAAAAGACAAGAAAGGCTTTCAGGGGACATAAAAGCGGGTGGCCTGAACTTGAAAATTTTCTCGAGGGCTGGGTTAACACTCAAAGAGCAAGTGGTCGAGGTGTGTCCACCGTGCAAATCCGGCTGAAAGCCAAATCAATCGCCCGTGAAATGAATATTGACGATTTTAACGGAGGACGGTCCTGGTGTTGCAGATTCATGAGAAGAAAGAGTCTGTCCAACAGGGCGCGAACGGCTCTCTGTCAGCAACTTCCCCCGGACTTCCAGGGAACAGTTGCAAATTTCCGACAGTTTGTTGAAACAAAGATCGCGGAGAACGACATCGGACCAGACAGCATCATAAATATGGATGGAGTGCCACTGACATTTGATCAGCCTCTGACCACCACTGTAAACAAAACAGGTGCATCATCCATTATTGTGAAAACCACCGGACACGAGAGGACACATTTCACCTGTGTCCTGGGCTGCACAGCGTCTGGAAAGAAGCTTCCTCCGATGGTCATTTTTAAGCGCAAAACAATGCTGGAAGACCAGCTGCCGAACGGCATTGTGGTTAAAGACAACCAGAAAGGATGGATGCTAGAAAGTGTAATGAAGGACTGGTTGACGGAGTGCTACGGAAAGCGCCCAGGAGGGTTTTTTCAGTGGGAAAAAGCGCTGCTTGTTTTGGACAGCACGAGGGCCCACATCACCGATTCGGTGAAAGCAGTCATCAAGAGAACCAACTCAATCCCTGCGGTGATTCCCGGAGGTACGACAAAGTTTTTGCAACCCCTAGAAATAAGTGTAAATGGAGCGTTTAAAGCATCGTTCCGGAGTGAATGGGAGGCTTGGATGACTGACGTCAATAAATCCTTCACAAAAACTGGCCGCATGCGCAGAGCATCAGTTTCTGATGTCTGTCAGTGGATCCTAAGAGCGTGGAGCAGCGTGACGGAATCTACCATCACCAGTGGGTTCCGAAAGGCTGGACTGCTGTGTGAAGAGGGCACCACAGCCTCAGAGCCAGCTTCACCCTGGGATGACAGCGACACTGAGAAAGTACCGGTATGTGACGAAGCTCTTCTAAGGCTCTTCAACTCCCAACACTGAAGATGACGACTTCAGTGGTTTCAGTGCAGCAGGACGATGAATAAACCGATCAGTAACTTTCCTCTTTTGTTTGATGAGCACTTTTACTTTTCTGCTACAGACACCGTTCAGACACTAATCCTGTCATTTATGTTCAGTGGAGATCAGCGGCGTTTAGTCTGGGGCGGCTCATATGTTACTTTACAGTTTCTTAAAAAAACTGTGGGCTTGACTTATATCGAAGTGCTTTTTAGTCGGGAAAATACGGTAATTTACAGAATAATTAATTTATAAATAATTTACAGATGTATGCTAACATTTACCCTCTCTCAATAGGAGGAAAATGTCAAGGATCACGGGATTACAAAGATCAGAGATGGTCAAGGTGAGGTTGCCTACAAATAGCTTGTTGTAACATTTTATTTATTAAGTTGTATTTAATATGCAGTAAAATGGCCTGGACAGTAATAATACAGGTTAGTTCCTGTTGGCTGACCAAGTTCTCTACCGACCTAGTTTTTACCTGGGTAGGTAGACAGATAGGTAGAAGGTAGTTAAGTAGGTAGGTATCTCAAACAGTTACGCAGTGCCCTTTTAAAGAAAAAAAGAAAGTTATTTTGAAACCTCTTTGTACTAAAGCACTTATAAAATATCATTAAAATTATACAAAGGTAGACAAAATATGCTAAGTTTACTCATGTTATTTTCACCACTCCTCTAATTCAGTACATTCTGTATAGCCCATGCAAGTCGTTTGTCATATAGCAAGGCTTTTCGTTGCCATCTTAGCAACGACCTTCTTTCTGCCACTTCACCTGTCAAACCTGCGGCTCCAAGTCTTCTGTTCACAGCTAAAGATTTGAAACTTGTTCCAGTGTTAAGCTGAGCTCCAAGGTATTGTCACGTGAGCCACCAATCACACAAGCTGTTGATTCTCAGAAACTGGTCTTCTGAGGCTGTTGTGAATTTGTGTCAGACCTCTTCCAGTTTCCTAGTTTTCTCCAGATTCCAAAAGTGTTTTGATGGTGTTGGATTCTGTTCTTGTTAAACTCTGTCCTTATTTAAAAATCTCTAAAAGATAGAACTTCATTTTAAGAGGTATAATGTTAAATGTTGTCTTTTTTCATCTTTATGAGAGCAGTCTGAACTTGCAGTGTTGCATAAATGATGTTGTAGAGAGGGCAGTAGCACACACTGTTCCAACACTGCTTTAATACAGATAATTGTCTGCTTAAAAAAGCATTGAATTGTAAATTATTTGCAAACTGTTTGCGGTAATTTCCAAGGCTTAACTTACTTCCATTGTTGGAAACGCCTGTTTCCAAGTTGTTAACCTGTCCTCCAAAAATTGTTTTACAAATTACATTCTCTTTTAATTTTTGTTTCTTTATTTCCCTCAATATCCCTGGTGGTTTAGTGCTTCCCTTTGCACCATACAAGGTTAATCAATGGACTTAAATAAATACTAAAACAAAACTGGGGATGTTCTAAAACTGTTGACCATCCTGGGACCGTACATCCTGATATGCTAAACATGTGATTAAGAAACACAGTGGTCATATAATAATTTCAGTAAACTTTTAATGTGTGTAGTGTTCAGTCAGGCAGCTCAAACTAATATACTTAAACTGTATTAGTGTGTTGGTGAAAATCACATTTAACATGTAAAATAACACGCGCTCCCCTCCAAAGTATTGGCACAGTGAGGCCAGTCCCTATTGGTATTAAAAGATGGATATGAGATCAACATTTCAGCTTTTATTTCCAGGTATTTACATCTGGATCTGATGCACAGTTCAGAAGATAGCACCTTTTGTCTGAAATCACCATTTTTCTTGTGAGTAAAAGTATTGGGACATGTGACTGACAGGTGTGTTTTGTTCCATTGATTATTCAATCAGTAAATAGTGCTGATTGTTGGCGCTCAGTTTCAGATTTGGTTTTGACACAAATCTGTCAATCAGAGCCATTGACCATAACCAGTATAACTATTTGGAATGTCCTGAAGAAGAAAGTCATCATTGCTGTATTAAGTAATAGATGTCAAACAGGTAGACCAAGGAAAACGGTAGCTGATGACTGAAATCTTATTAGTGCTGAAAAGAAAGACTCTAAAACCACTGTTAGTGACCTCAGCAACAACCTCCAGGAGGGCAGCAGTGCAGGTATCACAATCTACTGTTTGCAGAAGTCTTCATGAACAAAAGTACAGAGGCTTCACCAGAAGATGCAATCCATTAATTAGGAAGAAGGACTGGAATGCTGGAATTTGCCAAGAGGTGGAGACAAGCCTCAGAAGTTTTATGTACTGGTGAGACAAAGAATTCACTTTTGTCAATGTGTTGGAAAAGCTAACATTTGGAGAAAGAAAGGATCTGTTTGTGATCCAAAAAATATGTCCTACACTGATTCACGGATGAACATGTGTCATGGCTTGGGCTTGCATCACTTCTTCTAAGATGGGCTCGTTAATCTTTATTGATGATGTTACGGATGATGGCAGCAGTACAATGAACTTGAACATCTTCAGAAACATTTTGGTTGCATCTTTCTTTAAAATGACAAACTGATTCGGAGCTCCTTTGACATGCAGCCAGATAATCACCCAACACAAAACTACAGAGCAGTTGATCAGGGCCAAGAAGTGGAAGGTTTGATTGGTCCAGTCAATCTCCAGACTTAAACCCTATAGAGCTGCATTTTACGTGTGAAAGAGACTGACATGAGTAACCCCCCCAAAACAAACACCACCTGAAAAGTTTAGTGAGGCCATTGTTCACGGGGTTGCTTCAGTTAGTGCAAGCAAAGGATTTTCAACGATGTATTCTAATGCACTTTAATTTGAATTTCATCTGTTCTTATACTTTTGGCTCAGAAGAAAAATGGGTGGGTTCAGACATAAGATCTTCTGAACTGTGTATCAGATGAAAATACTTAAATAAAACCTGAAATATTGATATTTTTTTATCTCACCTTTTGAAGTTAAACACAAATGTTTATTGTCTACTGCAAAAATAAAAGGATTGGCCTTGTTTTTCCAGTACCTTTGGAGGGGATTGTATGATCAGTATACTTGGGTTACCTTAGTATAATTTAAATGATGTTTTATTAGTGTTTTAGTACAATCTAATTGTTCCAAAATAACATGGCGGTAAAATTTAAGTATACTTTGTTTGGGGCTACATCAGAAGTACCTCACACCAAGAATCTGTTTCTCAGTGTAATCTGGAATTTTCCATCCTGTTAACCAAAAGGATAACCTGCTACTTTGAGGTTTGAAATAATAATAATAATAATAATAATAAGCGTTGTGAAATAATATTACCAGTCATTTTTAATTATGCTTTAACCACACAATTTGAATATGAAGGCCCACTCTATTGAAACTAACCATAGACTACTAAAACCTGGCTTCATATTTTTAATATTGAAATATTCACATCTTTTTAATCTCTTCACATTTAGGTAATCTTGTAGTGCTGGGACCACTGGGAAGGTGAGGGGGTGTTTAAATTAAGACAGTTTTTCTCGTGGTAATATGATTGTTTTAGGCATGTTTTCTGTTGTAGGCTCTGAACTTTTTATTATTATGAATACATTTCTTGAATACACACATTTGTAGCTTGAAAGTGACTAATGACCAGTTGTTACCATTTCACATCAATTCCTACAGACATTGGCTCCCAGATGTGTCAGTCAGCCGCTTGTCTCTTCCTGATTTTTCATCTTCATTGTCTGCCCCTGCAGTCTGTGTCAAATTGGAAGAACACAACACAAGCTTTCAGCTCCATGTTGACCAGGTACTCAGCGTAGTGTTAAGGACCTTGAGAACTAGGCCATGGTTCTGCAGGTTCAAGATTCTGAATTAATGTGTGCAGGGAGCACAGGGGGAGGGGATCCAGGGCAGGAAGAGAGTTGTGCATCCTGATTGGATGAGAGAGGTTCCAATGGTCTTCTCAGCTGCTCTCCTGATGCACTGGAGTGTCTTGTGGCAAGACGTGGTGCAGGCACCATACCACAGTGATTATAGCTGGTTATACTTCTTTGAATGGCACCACTGTAGAAGGTGCACATGATGGGGGTTGGGGCTCTAGCTCTTCTCAGTTTACATAGAAAGTAGAGGTGCTGGTGGGCTTTTCTGGCCAGTGATGCTGCTGTTGTGGCTCCAGGATAGGTCTTCTGAGACATGCAATCCCAACCTACATTACGTAGCTCGAATGCAATAAAATTACTTACATATAAATAACAACAACAACAATAAACAACTTTGATGGTGTAGTGTATGGAAGTAACACCACTGCCCCAGGCTAGGGTTCAATTCCTGGGTCGGGTAAGCAGCCACACTGCACACACTAAAAGTCCTTGAGCAAAATTCCCAACAATACAATGTAAGTAACGTGATTAACCCCTGTGCCTGTCTAAAGAAGAGTATCAGGGAAATGTCATAAATGTAATAAATGTGGTGGTGAACACTGTCTAATGTGTTCTTTCAGTGCTCTCGACCCAGTAGGTTCAGTTTTCAGCTTATTCATGGTTTTAGACAATGTCTTAGAATATTCACATTTTAGTAACAACTGCATGTTATTTTCAGTAAAAGTCTGATGAATGTTAAATATATATTTTTTTAATATTGAACTACTTCGTTCAATCTAGTGTCCTGCAGTGGAGTCCATTACTTCCAATGCCTCTCTGCCCCTGCTGGTTGATAAACGGCACTGCACCGCCTGCAGAATCAAAGGGAATCTGTTCCAGTGCTCCGTGTGCCAGCGAGCTTTCCACAGAGAGTGCCACTTACCTCCAGTCTCTGTTACCGGGTGAATGATTTACAGCTTTTCTTCTAAAATCAAGGCTGTCTAAGGAGTTTTGTCCCCTCTTTTGCTGAATTAGCAATCTGTACTTAAAATATCTGGGAAGGCTTTATATTGGATATGTGGTCCAGCAATAAGTGCTCATTTAGGTAGCTAAAATAACCTCATTTGAAAGTCTTTTGCACTTAAGGTGCATATCTTGTGTGTGCTTGCAGTGAGGAGCAGTGGCAGTGTATGCTGTGCAGTGATTTGTCTCACTCCGAAGAGATTGACCTTTCTGATGGCCCTCCGTGTCTAAATGTGAATGATCAGAGAGTAAGAACTTTGTGTGCACAAGCCCTTTCATGAAATCTGGTCAATATTCAGTTTCATGTATTGTAGAAAAAAAGGAGCTACAAATGGTTCTTTTAGCAATTCCATAAAAGAACCAGGTTTGGCTTTATTAATCACATTCATGATATGAGTGTGAAGAACATTTAAATTAGTTTTATTTATTTTATTTAGTTTTCTTAGCTTTATAAACATGGAGATGCCTTAAAATCATCAGAAGTACCACATCACTCAAAAAACCCTTTGTAGCAGCTTCGTATGTGTGAAATTGAGGTTTCACACTGTCAGTCAGTCATGCGAGTTGTGTTTTATATTCTAATTCTATCATGTTCCTATTTTTGACAGAAATGTGAGTACCTGCTGCTTTATCTCAGCTGTAAAAAGCGAAGTTCTGTGCTCTACAGGCCCGTTAAGGTATGTTTATTAAGAACCTTAACCCTTTAAAGCCATTTTCTGTGCATGCATTAGTCAGGTACATGTCTCCGATTATGGGGTTAAACTAATGGATATTATGACCTCAATTTTTTTGCTGACATTATTGCTAATTATGTTTACTTGCATGTTTGTTTATAAGAATGAATGTCGCCAGAATATGGATGGCGTAACTTTTCTATGTAGCCAGAGATGCTGCCATTAAACATGGTAAAATTGTGGTGATTCATTTTGCTAATATACTGGGTCATATCATTTACTGCAATTATTTAGACTTAAATAATCTAAATAAAGCTATTTACAGTGAATCCAGAAAGTATTCACACTTTTTGCACATTTTGTTGTTACAGCCTTATTCCAAAATGCAGTAAATACATTTTTTCTACACAAAATACCCCACAATGACAGTCAGAAATTTGCAAATGTATTTTAAAATAAAAATACAAACATAACGTAAATAAGTGTCCATTTTGAAATAACGCTGCACCATAATATGCAAAAAATTAATACTTTCCGGATGCAGAGTGTGTGTATGTATGTGTGTGTGTGTGTGTGTGTGTGTGTGTGTGTGTATATATATATATATATATATATATATATATATATATATATAAAAAAGCTATATACAGGTTAAGTTTCTATTGAACATATCCTTAATAGTGTAAATGTAAAATTCTACATTTTATAGTTTATATGACTGAAAGTGGGCAGTACCATGTAGCATTGTGAGATTGCTTTTCTGAGCATACTGTGGATATTGTCTTTACAGTTTATAGACAAGTAGCAAACTTCATCCTTTGTTTTCAAGGCTATAATTAGTCTGGTTTAATTGGAGGTAGTGTGGTGTAATACACAGAGGAGAGCAATATTACATCAAAATGAATTCATGCATAATTCTAATTTTGTGTAAAGTGGTGTAACTAATTTTTGCTCCTTCATTTATAAACCATGATTTGTTATCCTCAGCTGTCCTCTCAGACTCCTCGCTATGTTGACATGACTCTGGTTCGAGGCCGTCTACTGAAGAAGCTGACACCTTACTATCTTGCACCTGAAGAGTTTATTTCTGATATCTGGCTGCTTCTCAACACTCTCCTAAGCTCCTTAAAGGTAACTGATGCTTGCTTAATAAATTAAATTTAGTCGGGCTGCAACAAACAACTATGAAGATATGAAATCAGTTACCAAATCATTTAGTATGTAGCTATCAGCTTTTAAATTTAGCTCATGTATTTTTATATATTAGGACAAAGGTGTATTAAAAAAAGAATGTGAAAAGTAGCAGCATAATTATTGAGAATCATGTGAAATTGTAATTTTAGATTTGGTTGCAGAGTGTTTGTATTGCTACTTCTGTATTAGTGACTTATTTTGACGTAGTCTGTTTGATGTAGCGGTTGATTGGAGTGAATGTTTCTCTTGCATCATTTTTCTCCTTTCTTTCTGTTCCATATTGAATGATAATAATGGAGTCCATCATTGTGAGATACTACTTGAAGATTTCTTCTTTTCACACTCAGCCCTTGTACATATAACATTACCACTCTTCACAGTAAATGAATTCTGTTCATCATTCACACAAACACGCACGAGTGATTTTGTCATGCTTGATGTGTTCACTGTCAGAACATTCTGTCCTGCTGAGAACAATAATACCCCCTATGTATTACCTGTCTCTATCTATCTCTCTATCTCTCTCTCTTTCTCTCTCACTTTCATGCTCACAAGGACCCACAGCCTGTGAAGCGACTACAGAAGTCTTTTTCTAAGGAACTGATGAGAGTTTTTGGTCAGAGCCTTCACCCCTCACTCCTGAAAGACCCTTTCCTGGACAGCTAGAGGAAGACAAAAAGAAAGACAGAAAGACAGGCATGTAGAAGATAAAGATAAAGCCTTCTATATTCAGAGGAGACTGATATTTTGGTTTATAAACCTTTTGATTATATCATGGATTCAATCATGTGTGTTTTGTTCATTGAACTTTGTTTTATTTGAGTTAAACCTTGTTCTCTGTTCTACTAATACTGTACTTTGGTTCTGCTCTTTCTCGTGCTTATTGCTGTTTGGCTCAGATTGACAAGAAACAACGTCTTCTCTTGGTTCTCTTGTTACATGTCCACATTTAACGTAATATCATGTTGCACAGATCATTGTACACAAATAAATGTTTGTGCAAGATTTGAGCTTGAAAGTATGGACTTGACATGCTTTTAAGGGCTCCTGACACAGAAATGAAAGAGAATTAATTTAATTATTACCTTAAAAGGTTATTCAGGGAAACATCACATTGTTGTATACTTTGCCAAATTGAATTATTATAGGTAAATCACTGATTGATGATTAAACTATCTCAGAAAAGGGTTTGGGTTACCTGTTACAAAGGAGACTGTAGGTGATAACTATGAAAAATTCAACTTTACCAAAGCTCTCAATAACATGGACTATATGGAGTGCATCCAGAATGAATTCAGTGCTTCACTTTTTGCACATTGTTTGTTACAGCCTTATTCCAAAATGTCCTGTACATAATAGCCCACAGTGACAGTGAGAAACATTTGTTTGAAGTCTTTGCAAATGTATTAAAAATATAACGTACATAAGTATTCACAGCCTTTGTCCTGACAGTCAAAATTGAGCTCAGGTACATCTTGTTTCCACTGATCATTCTTAAGATGTTTCTACAGCTTGATTAGAGAACACCTGTGGGAAATTCAGTTGATTGGACATGATTTGGAAAGACACACACACACACGTTTATATAAGGTCCCATAGTAGACCATGCATGTCAGTGCACAAACCAAGCCTTGAAGTCAAAGGAAATGCCTATAGAACTCAGAGACAGGATTGTATCAAGACAAAGATCTGGGGTAGGGCCCAGAAAAATGTATCATAGTAGAAGGGCCTTAGACAGGGAGATGACCAAGAACCCAATGGTCACTCTTACAGAGCTCCAATGTTGCTCTGTGGGGAGAGGACCAGAAGGACAACCGTTTCTGCAGCACTCCACAAATCCTGTCACATGACTGCCCATCGGGAGTTTGCAAAAAGGCACCTAAAGGACATGATGCATGGTATTGTTTCATCACTTAGCCAATATCATTCCTACAGTGAAACATGGTGGTGGCAGCATCATGCTATGGGGATGTTTTTTTCTGCAGTAGGAACTGGGAGACCAGTCATGGTTGAGGGGAAGATGACTACACTGATGTACAGAGACCTCCATAAGGATCTGCTGTAGAGCAGATCAGACTGGGACAAAGATTTATCGTCCAACAGGACAAACCACCCTAAGCACACAGCCAGAAAAAAAGTTTGACAACCCTCGAGTGGCCTAGTCAGAGCCCAGACTTACTGGTATTAAACACCTCTAGAGAGATCTTAAAATGGCTGTGCACCAACGCTCCCCATCCAATTGGTGGAGCGTGAGAGGTTCTGCAAAGAGGAATAGGAGAAATAAAGCTCTGCCAATCTTGTAGCATCATACTCCAAAAGACTTGAGGCTGTAATTGTAATTGTTGCCAGTGGTGCTTCAACAAAGTATTGAGCAAAGGCTGTGAATACTGACATACAGTGTTTTTTGTTTTTATTTTTAATCAATTTGCAAAGATTTCAAACAAACCTCCCACTTGGTTGTCATAGTGTACTGTGTGTAGAATTTTGAGGAGAAAAAATGAATTTAATCCATTTTGGAATAAGGTTAGAACATAAAAAGTGAAGTGCTGTGAATACTTTCCAGATAATGACTTGATTCTTCAACAGACTAAGAGTTTCATTTGGTTTTACAGCAAAAACTTTGTCTGTCCCTACTGACACTGGGCAGCTTCAAAATGAAGAAGATCTTTTGCCACTAAATCCAAACTGTTGAGAGGTATTCCTGTGAGGCTTATAGCTGACCAGTGCAAAAGAATTACTGTATTTTTCCAACTATAGAGGTCACTTCAATATAAGCCACACCTGCAAAGTTTTTTTTTATAAAAAAAAAAACTGGAAAGTACCATATATAAGCCGCACCGGGCATTTTCGAGTTCAGGCCACCTGCTTCTATGTCCTCTGAAAGCCTTTCTAGTCTAGCATTGAATGAGTTGTTCCTGCTGCTGTCTCCAGCGTCGAACCATTGATTCATTCACGCCAAGCTTACGTGCAGCAGCTCTATTTCCCTCCTGCACTGCCAGATTGATGGGCTTCAACTTAAACGTGGCATTATATGAACTTCTTCGTGTGGTTTCCATGATGAGGGGGTGTGGGTTTGAAAAAAGTCGTGCCTGCTGCTTGTATGTGCTAACTGTGATTTCTTGCTTTCTTTTTGTGACTTTGACTTCCCACCTTTTTCACTTTCTGCTAAAGCGGCCCCTGGCGGGTGAATAAAAAATCCACAGAAAAGCTGCACCTCATTATAAACCACAGGGTTTAAAGTGTGGGGGAAAAAAGTAGCGGCTCATAGTTGGGAAAATATGGTAAATATAGCTTTGCTTGTGATGGGTGTACCATCCCATAAGTACACTATATATAATGTAAACTTAGACTTACATTAATAAACCTGACAATATTTTATATTAGAACTTAAAAAATATGACAATATATGATATTTAAACCTTTTCTGTTCAGTACTTGAATTATGTGGTTTGGGAAACCTAGCTGCAGCACACATCCAATGAAAGCACTGTTATTACAGAGGGATCTGGACTATGCCCAGGAGAGTGGGGCACAAACTAACCCAGGGAAAATGTACTATGGATCTTTCATGTGGTGGAACTGCATTACGTTGAGCGTGTCTTTATTCAACCTGTGTTTCCAGAAATATCTGAAAATTTTGACATTTGGACAAATTTTGACGTGTTTTTGACGACAGAGTTCTGTCTAGAAGTTACAGAAATCAACTCCCTCTTGTCTGTAATTAAGTACTGTTTTGAAACACAAATCACAGTGAGAGAGAGCCAGGCTCAAGTACAGCCTTCACACCATGGGTTAGTTTAACAAACTATAAGACCCTTAACTATAAGACAACTAAGACCCCTTAAGGAAACAATAAAAGGACTTGGCCCTCATATCCATTCACTTCATCTTATGTTTTGGACACAATATAATCACAAAGGTAATGTGATGGAAATAAAATCTACACTCAAATCTTTTTTCTTTTTCTTTTTTTCTTTTTTTTAACTGATGTTTGAGGCTTTACAAATGATTTTTGTTCTTTATTTTTAAGACCCCATTTGGCAAGTAGAAATCCACTTTGTTTTCTATTGAATTGTTTACTTTTTCATTTGTGGCAGGGGTGTGCAGTTTGCCAGTGTAAAATAAGTTGATTCAATATGTTTACAAATTATTCAGGTAAAATAAAGTTGTTCTGCTCTGCTTTCAACATATATATTTTGCATCTTTTCACAATTCTTCTATTCTGGCCTTTCCAGTTTCTTTCATCACTACATCCCTGAGTTTGGCCACTGGAGGGAGCAGCTATATCATATATCAGTATCTAAATGAATGGCTCATGTAGATGATGGTGATGAACAGATTCAGACATGCCTGGCTTTCAGCAGCTCTGTTAATGACTGGAGCTGTAAACGAGTTGCTAAATGCTACACCTCATTAGTGTTCATTTCCAATTCATTCTCAATCCAACTGCCTGCTGTAAATCCACACAAATGAACATTAAAACTGAAAGGACTTCTTTCAGATAATTACACAGCTGTTATTCATTGCTAATCACTTAACTGTATTGGACATTTGTGTGCATTTGTTCACCCTGGTTAAAGACCCTGCACTGGACTAATGTGTGCCTGAAGGTGGTATAAGTAGTTATTTGTATTATAAAAGCTCAACTGTGTTGTTTAAATATAATGTCAGTTAAAGATAAATATGTTCAATTTTTATATTAGTCCTACAAACTTTTACAAAATTTAAAAAATTAGATGACATTGTAGTTATTTCTGCATGTTTTAGAGCAAATTTTGAAAATATTTTAATGTAACACGTGAAAGGGATAGAACACATAAAATGTCTTACATGTTTATTATTTTGCATTCATTAATATTAATTTATAAAATATCAGCTACACATCATTAGAACAAGGATGTCCAAATGTTTGCACATTCATAATTCAAGAGTTAATTCTACATGGTCTAAGATACTACTGTGACCAATTTTATATATATATATATATATATATATATATATATATATATATATATATATATATATATATATATATATATATATAATTATAGCATATAAAGCACTGTTGTTACCTTCTCATTGTTACCCTGTAGTCCATTCCAGCCCTGTGCAGGTCTACCATTTTGTTCCTGGTCCCCTGGCTCTTTGGTCTTGGCCAAGGTGGAGAGATTGGAGTATGATCGGAGCGGGTGGAAAGGTGTCTTATACAGGTACAAATTCAAATGGGTGCAATTAATACAAGTAATGAGCATTCTTGTTAGTTGGTAGGTGATCAAATACTTGTTTCATGCAATAAAATGCAAATTATATGATTTTTAAGTAATGTGATTTTCTGGAATTTTAGATTCTATACTAATTAATATACAAACTCTGTAATTGTCATTTATGATCGAGAGGTAATCAGACTATCTCTCTCTCTCTCTCTTTTTCTCCTCTCATATATATATAATCTCACCTACCAATATAAACAGTAAACCTTGGTTAATCCAGTCCAAAGAAGATATTCAGGGGTGCTGGCAGAGGTTTTCATTTACTGGAAGATTGGCATCCCCTGCATTACTCCTCAAACTGAACCCTAAATGTGTTACTTATTAACATATGTCAACTTAGCCTGGTGACTAAATTGTCAGGGAGTCCACTATAGAATCATCATTTTAGCCAAATGTGTTTTTATTACATTAAACAGGACTTTCGAAACACATTCTGTAGTAACAGTATAGTATTGCATAGTATAACAATCCACTTTCAGGTTCATGTGGAAAAAGTGTCTTGTTGGAATCTGATGAAAATGATTGATCACTGATCCCTGAAAAAGACTATCAGGTAACATATTTAATTCCTCACGTTACGCTGTACTTGGTCTCCCACAAATCTCATCTCCGTAAAGATATGTGCAAAAATATTAATTCATGGCTTCAGAAATCTATCAAACGGTATATTAATACTAAAATAGTACTGAATAAAACACAATTGATAGACCTTTTTTGGCAGCTTTTGGAAGAACGATTTTATGGCAGGCAAAAAAAAAGATCGTGATATTTCTGAGCAAGATGATCAATGTTTTCACAGAGTATTTACAGAAATGAGACTGGTGACAGTCAAATTCCAGTGTTTGTTGCAACATTAGCCTAACAGCTTCCATTGTAACCTACAGAGGCAAACCTCAGAGAACAAATGTCACATCATTGAGTTGTAATGAAATATCAGGAAGTAATCAAGCTCAGTTAACAGCTAAAATTCACTCATGTAATCCTGATACATACATAACTAAGAAAAATAATGGACATTCAGGTTGGGGGTTTTTGTGGACTTCAGTCAAGCATTATGAACAACTTATTACTGTAAATATTCTTGTGAATGTAATCATTACCAATAATTGGTCCAAAAAAATGCATTTTCATCTGTGTTTTTAGTCCTTTGCCAAAACAGAGAAAATTGTAGGTACAAGTAAATTAAACTTCTCTTGAACATTTACATCTCAAATATAGGTACATTTGAGCAGCCTAGGATCACCTGAAAATATCTGACATGTGTGACTGTCTAAATACTTTTCAGATATTTTGGCAAAGAAATGTACATCAAACTATGAAAATATCTTGCACAATTTATCGTAGGGTTCTACAGGTTAAAGCAGGAAATAAAACACATTTGATGGTGGCATTTTGTCAGAAAACATTATTGAAACTCATTGCTGGGTTTTATTCTTAATTAGTTTATTAGGGAACGTGGTTTAATTTTGGTTTGGTTTGGATTTTTTTATTTTGTAAATCTCTGTTTTTGGCAGCATTATACTAATTTGTTATCTTGAAATAATGACACACTGTGTCAAAACTTTAACCTTGCGTGACTGGAGTTCCTTAAAAGTCCCTGAACTAGAGCATAATTTTTTTAGACAGTGCTCTCACTACTGTGTTTAAGTTTATTCAGCTATATTGAGAAATGCTCTGAAAAGCTTTATGAGATTCCCCCCCAGGGTCTTCAGAAGCAGTAAAATGCCAGTGAAAGACGCAGTAAATGCTCAGCCTTCTCATTGGTTGGCATGAGTTAAAGACCCTCCCACTCACTCTATAAAAACCCTGGGTGGCTCTGAGCCTTCACTCATTGAAAGAAGAGCTCAGCTTAGAGTACACTCATCACAAATGGTCGTTCAAGTGGCTCCACGGATTCGTCAGGGCAGCAAAGCAATGGAGGGTAGAGAGCAGAAAGTTGAAGCCAACGTTGTTCTACTGGGAGCTGAGAATGTGGGGAAATCTGGTGAGTTGTCCATTTTTTTTAAAGTAGTGTTTTTCCATCCAGTCTCCTCTCCTTAATATTTGCTTTAATATAGAAAATGTTCAGTATCAGAGTTACTGAACTGCTTTTCTTGTCTTTAGCACTAACAGTGCGTTTCCTGACCAGAAGATTCATTGGAGAGTACAGTGATATAGGTGAGTAAAGCTCAACTGCGTAAACCACCGTTTGTGTTTCTCATTCAGTGTATTATTAATCTAGAAAAAAATGTTTGTTTGCTCAGTAATTCTCTGTTTTACTCCAACAGAATCCATCTACAGTCATAGTGATAAAATCGATGGCCGTGAGATTTGCTTTAACATCTGGGATTCACTTTGCCCACAGGTAGATATGGGTCTGCATCCATTCCACCATAAAAATCTTTTTTCTACATCGTTTGTACACATATATACACAAACATATACATATCAATCATTTATGAAGGCTGTTCTTTGCAATGGTCATTCATTTAGACAAATAGAAATCCTTAATCTCCACAGATAAAGGACAGTTAACCCTTTATTTAAATTTGACACCCACACATGGAACATGCTTACACATTATCGTCTTAGACAAAATTATGATCTAAATAATATTACTCATGCTCTGCTCAGCTGATGTATTAGCTGAATGACTCATAAATGACATTGAATTATAAATGCATCGGTCATTATCAGTCTGATATTGAAATAATAATATTTTTTTATCAGTTTATTAATAATGGAGTTGTCTAATGTAGACAAAAGTAAGCCTAGACCCCATCAATTAGCAATATGCAAAATTATTAATCAAATTACGTTACCAGGCATTTTTCACCAAACGACCCCTTTAAACCACTGTGTTGCAGAACGGAGAGGACCCTGGACACATCACTGACCAACAGCTGGAGTGGGCAGATGGCTTCATCTTGGTCTACAGCATCTGTGATCGTGCCAGTTTTAACGTGGTTCGGAAACAGGTCCAGCGAATCCGGCAGACCAAGGCTAAGGTCACAGCTCCAGTCATCATTGTGGGGAACAAGAGGGACCTCCTGCATAGACGAGCTGTGTCCAGTGAGGAAGGACGTCTACTGGCCCTATCTGCAGATTGCAGCTTCTTTGAAATCTCTGCTGCTGAAACATACCACGGTGTGTTGGTGGTGTTTCATGAACTGCTTGACCTTATACGGGAGTCCAGGGTGCCTAAGAAAGGGGCTGCTGGCTTCAAGGGTATTGTTAGGAGCATGTCCGCTGTGTTTGGAAGGAAACGGACCGAATAGATTAAGACTATTCTCAAGAGAAGAGTGATCTAATGCCACACTCTTGAAAATGAAAGTAAAGCCAAAAAGGTTCTTTGGAGTAATGCTTTGGAGAACCTTTCAGAGGGCGAAAGGTTTTATTAAATTAGGTGTAGTTTTCAATAACCCAAGTCAAGAACCTATAAGGAACATTCATTTTTAAGAGTGCATCTTAAGAAATCCATATTGGATCAAGACAGTGTGTGGGGGGGGGGGGCATCACTAATTAGTGTAAATTGACAATCCTACTTAAGATCAGGTTTGTAGGTCAAAAGCATTAGCTTTTAGAATCTGTATGAAGAACGAGTCTTCTATGGTAATGTTAATGCTACACATTCAGAATCACCAACACTGGTTATATAAACAGTGATGCTGTTTGTGTCTATGCAAAATCACCCCCCACCGCCAGTTACACCTTACGAAGATCTGAGATCAAGCATGTATTGCCTTATACAGTCAGTTGAGCTTCATTTTTGGAAGCTTATTGTTGAACTGGCTTTCATTCACATGGACACTGAACTATTAGCACTCTGTTGCATTGACTGGCAGAAGGACCATCTGGTGATCCATGTTAGGATGGACATTCAGTTTCATTTTATGTTGCTATGTTTCATAGAAGGGTTTGGCATAAATGTTTTCTTTACATGTAAAGGATGTTGTTGTATATATTGTTAATACTAAAGAGAAGGTTATGTTTATGATTTTATAATAAAACTTATAATAAACACAAAAGAACATTTGGCATTTCTTGTCATTCAAGAAATTTCTTGTCATCAAATGCACCAGAACACTAGCAGAGGTTATAGACCTGTATTTGTATTACATTTGTATTAGATTGGTTTGTCAGGAAATTTGTACAAAAAACAGTTAATGTCAGGCAGGATAGTTGGATAATAACTGGCTGCTTCGGGTTCCTTTTAGGTAAACATTAAACAGCATGAAAGATACAGTAATGACAGCACAAATTATAAAGATGTGATACAATAAAATCTTCAAAATAATCATCAAAAGTCACATTTCTAAACAAAATATTCAGCCATCATATGCAAATTAGCTCAAATAAAACAATTTTAACCAATACCATATACAATATGATATATACAATATAATTTATAGTAATACTTTGCATCTGTTCATTCCCATTCAACCCAGTTAATCTGTACTTTTTTCAAAGGTGGTGCATTTGGTCAGGTGTGTAAAGAGCACAGATGAGCAAATAAAACTACTCCAGTGAAAGAAGCTATAGAGGATTAAACCTGGGTAACAAACTAAAATTTATTTTAATGCAGTTTTTAAAAATCCAAGTTGTCTATGCTTTTGGCCAGTTTCTTTTGTTCCTAGAGCAACATTTTTTTCAGTGTAAACTGAGCTGTGTGTAGAAATCACAGAATACCTTCATTTATTATTTGAAATCTCCTTCTTAGTGTTTGTAAAAGAAGACAGTTTAGAAGCTGATAAACAATACACAATGAGAGCTAAGCAGGCTAACCCAGCCTCCACCCAACAGGGTTAGTTTGACACACAGCTAAGATCCATAAGTAAATTGTGGATTTACTTTTGCAGTTGTGAGCTATTTGCTTTTACACTTATAAGCTATGTTTTAAGGGCCCATCTCAGTGTAACAGCATGATAATCATTCCAATGTTTCGAGACATTTTCAGTCAGAGTGAAAACTAAGCTGCCAAAACACTTGGTTTTTAAAGGTCTTTGTGTTCATATGAATCTGCAGATCTATTTAGGAGTTCAGCTTTGCTCACTTTATAATAAATGTAGAAATGCTTTAAAGGTCTAATTGAAAATGCAAGGAAAGTGTTTTTCTCTTGGAAATGAAGTAAAAGCAAAATATTTATTTTGGAATGTTAACACTTTATTTGGACAGGACAAACCTTGTATATGCTTTACTTGTTTTACCTTTGAAACCATATTAAGCAAGAATTTCTTAAAAAATGCTTCTGGGTCTTAACAGTTTAATTGTCTTTTCCATCACTGCCCTACAAATCACACTTTAAGCCCTCCTGTCCCATGATAGACAGAAGTAAATGTAATTTTTTTTAGTTGAGAGATACAGAACCAGCACCTGAATTAAAATAAATATTTGGGCTGATAAAGTACATTAATATTACATTTTTTTACATAAATATGACTTACAGCATTACATTGTTGCAGCTCAACCAAAGTTACAAAGTGCAGTACCAACATTCTGAGTGGCAATGATAGAGACATCATTTCTCCTGTTATAAGTCACTGGGACAGAAAACTATAAAACTGTTATATAATGTGGTTATAAATGTACATTAGTATAGGGCTGAGATGATAAGCATATTACTGCAATACTGTAGTTATATGATGCTTCCTGTGGTGTTGAACATGTTATTGTCATCGCTGCAGTTATAATTTATAAATTATGTATTTAAAAAAAAAAAACAATAAATATTTTTTTGTAGACTGAAACCATTTAGGTTAAATATTAAAAGATGAATGAGGCAACACTTTTTATCTGAACCCATCCATTTTTTTTGTGAACAAAACTATTGGAACATTTTGTTGCCCAGGTGTGTCCTGTTCCATTGGTTATTAACAATAAATAGTGCTAAAGGACTATGGTCAGTTTCAGATTTGGGTTCTGCCTGTGCAGACTGTGCATTTATAGTTAGAGGACTAAAAAACAAAGCAGAGAGCTGTCTCTGGATGAAAAAAGAGCCATTGTGAAGCTAAGAGAAGATGGAAAAGCAATTGGAGCCATTGCACAAATATTGACCATAGCCAGTGCAACCATTTGGAATGTTCTGAAGAAGAAAGTCATAATTGGTGTACTAAGTAACAGATAGTAGACAAAGAAAAACATCAGTTGATGACAGAAACCTTGTAAGTGCTGTAAAGTA